>ML777128.1:1390350-1451084 GCA_009831015.1 Picea engelmannii
ACACACACACACACACACACAGAGATATATATATATATATATATATATATATATATATATATATATATACATCGTTTTTTCATGTGTTATTATAATTTACTTGCAAATAATTGATATTTACATGTGTAAATGGTATGTGTTTCTGTTATTTATGAGACAATTGCCAATCTAGAATGTAATTAGCGTATTCATTAATTTCTAGATTAGATTTCCTAGGAACATGTATATATGTAATGAAATCAAAAGATCATTCTGGAAGATGTACTCTAAGGAAGTGACACAACAAGACTTGATTAGAAATATGGTATAAACCATTCAACTATGACACAACCAACTAAGAATATAAATAAAACTAAGGCATTGAATGCTATATGATAGAGAATCTTTCAGAAGTTCAATAATGACAATGTACTTGGATACATTATTAGTAGTTTCCCTGATACAAAAACCTCACGTGGATACTAGCTAGTTGGTAGGTGAATAAATAACCCAAGCAGTGGAAGCAATGTTTCAATTCTAGTGACTGGAACTGTATGTGAAGCTCATATAAAATAATGACTCCCATGGAATCTGCCACACAATAGAATAACAACAATTAAAAATGAAGTATAAAACAAAAATAAATCTATATAAAGTTATATACAAAATATAAACTAAACTACTATAAAACTAATACTCAAGTCATGAGGCTCAAGCATAGTAATTTTTAAGGTAGAGCCCATTTTTGGGCTCCAACAACACATTTCCTTAATAATCATCCAATTCATAAGATCGTTTTTCAACACACGCCACACAATATAAGGACTTCACCACATGGGGTTAAACTTACCTGCTCCCAAGCCATCCTTGTCCTAGTCATAGACCAAAACAAGGTCTCCTTTGGAGAACACCCTCGGATGAACAAACTTAACATATTGAAACTTGACATGTTTCTTGAATGCTTCATTTGATAAAGAAACATATCAACATTGCAAATCAAAAAATTCTAAATAAAGGAGGATCTCAACAACAATTTTAAGTGAAGGTACATTGCATTCAATGGGAAAAACTACTTCTACTCCATGAACAAGTTGAAAAGGTGAGAAGCCTATTGCATTTTTTACTGAAGTTTGGTAGGTCCACAATGTCGGATATAACTTCAAATTCCAATTTGATTTGGTGTGTTGACAATCCTTTTCAAAATATTTTTCAAGGATTTGTTAACAATTTCGACCTGACCATTTTCCTGAGGATATTAAGGAGATGAGTTCTCTTTCCTAAAACCCGGTTTTGATGCTAACGCGTACATCATGCGGTTCTGGAAGTGACTTCCATGGTCAGTGAGAATCTCTCTCAGAACCTTGAACCTAGATATGAACTGATTGAACACGAAAATGGTTGTGGCTTCCTCATCATTAGCAAATGTTGGGATGGCATATGCCCACTTTGTAAAGTAGTCAATGGCCACTATGATGTTTCAATTCCCCCTATACAAATTTGGGTGACATTTTATAAAATCTACCCCCCACTTAGTGAAGGGTATGATACTAATAATGGGAAACCTAGGAGTAGGGTGAACACATATTGTTTTAGTAAATATTTAACAAGGGTGGAATTTCTTGACCATCTCGATGCAATATCTAAATATCATCGGCCAAAAATATCCAGTGTGCAAAATATTATGGGTTGTTTCTAACTCTTATAAGGGACCACCACATGATCCACTATGGAAGTCATTCAAAACTAACTCTTCTTCCTCATGAGTTAGGAAATGACAGAGAATTGAGTCCACTCCTTGTCGATACAAATTTTTGGCGATAATGAGATAATTCTTGGCTAGGTGGAAAACCCATCATCACTCATCTCGCGAGAAATGTGGAGGGAAATTAATAGTCTGCAGATATATAATAATATCTCCATACCAAGGGTCAAATGAAGATATGAGGAATATACGCTCATATTGAAGTGAGTTAATAACTTTGCTATTCTCATTCTATACTGGGAACTCTGACATAAGTTCAACAAAGACTAAAGAATTCTTAGATTTGGAAGAAGAAAAATCCAAATCAAACTCCTAAAAAACAAAAAACCATTTTTTGTACTTGCCACCAATTATTCGTTGATTCAAAACATACTAAAAATGGTTAACATTGACAATGACAGTCATCTTGCGCAATAGAATATAATTTTAGAGACGCTAAACAACATGAAATGTTGCTAAGGCCCATTTCTAGACATGTGAATAATTTAGTTTAGTTCCTATCAAGGCATGAATCAAATAATAGATGACATGCTCTTGGAGCTTATCATCCTACTGAACTAATACCATGTCGATTGAAGATTCAACTACCATGAGATATAGAAAAAAACTCTATTATAATCCGAGGGACTAAGAAAGGGATTAAAAACTATATCTTTCTTCAATGTGTCGAAAGAACTTTTTGTCTACTCATCCCAATAAAAAGGAACCCCCTTCTTTAATAGGCTCATAAAACCTTTTGTGATATTATCATAGTTCGATACAAAACAATGAAGGAAATTTGTATTTCCTTGTAGAATTTGAAGCTGACATACCATGCGTGGGGGAGGAAATTGTATTATTTCTTCAACCTTAAAAGGGTCAACCATGATCCCTTTAGTTGAAACGATAAATCCTAAGAGACATCCTGAAGTTACACAAAATATGCATTTGTGTGGATTCAAGTGAATTCGGTAGCTACGACATCTCTCGAAGAAAAGGTAGATGTGTAAAAGATGTTGTGCCCTCTTATGCAAGT
This sequence comes from Picea engelmannii, assembly GCA_009831015.1. NCBI lineage: Eukaryota > Viridiplantae > Streptophyta > Pinopsida > Pinales > Pinaceae > Picea > Picea engelmannii. The sequence continues at coordinate 1,393,107 of ML777128.1, forward strand.
GGGTGATAAGATAATCCAAATAATCCTCCACTATGTTATTAAGATCATGGAAAGAGAACATCGTGTCCTATTGAAAAGTTTCCCCAACATTTTTAAGGCCAAAGGGCATCTTTTTGTACGCAAAGATTCCACAAGGAAAATTGAAAGTTTTCTTATGTTGGTCCTTGGGGCGGATCTGTATCTGGTTATAACTAGAAAAACCATACATAAAAGAGAAAATCTCACTTCCTATGAATTCGTCAAAATTTGATCGATAAATGGAGTAGGTAAGTTATCCTTAAGACAATATTTATTCAAATAATGAAAAATCCATGCATACTCGAATCATACCATGTTTCTTGTTGACCGGAACGGGGTTGGATATCCATTACGTCAACGGTATTGGGTAGATAAAGCCATCTTTGAGCAACGTTTCCACCTCATATTTGATTGTTGTTTCTTTTCTTGGGTTAACTGGTCACAATTTCTGTTGAACAAGATTAACATTCTCATAGGTTCGAATCTCATGTTAGACAATCTGAGGATGTATACTAGGATTTTCCTTGTATAAACAAGTTAAAACATCACAAAATTCCTTGAAAAGTGTCGTATACTGATGAATTTCATCTTGAGAGAAATCTTTCCTGATAAAGACATTTTAAACAACATTAGGGGTTCTAGAAATGTTGATTGGGATATTTTCTGATATATCCATATTCCCTTTAGCATAGACGTCATTCTTTTCTAAGGAGGTTACCATATGACCAACATTTCTACTCATCGTTGATGTAAATTATCCACTTTCCACATGACTGATCTCGGGAATGAAATATAATCGATGATGGATATCCTCCCATTGCATTTCCTACCCAATAATTTCCTCTATAATAGCTTCATTTGAAGGAAATATAGTATCAAGGAATTCTTGGGAATTCGAAGAATTATGAGTCCATATGGGCTCTGGAAATTGATTGTCCTCTTTTGTACATGAAGGAGTTAGACCTAAGTCTACAGTGGATTGTTGGATATCTTGGTAAGATACCTCAGTTGCAAACAATGGAATAGCCATCCTGGCATGTGCGCGACCTTCTACCAATTGACATGATGAGGGTAACACCCATGGATATTGTAGATATGAAATTCTAAATGAAGTGAATCTTGTAACATAATTAAGTTAACTTGAATTTTGATAGATGATTGGGGTGGCACAAATATAAGACACCGTCGTTGGGAAATTGAAGGTACCCATAAGTGAAGGACACATTCCAACACCAATACTCTCAGTTTCCCACTAATATTTTTTTATCCATGGGACTTTGGATCCCAGATTCGACATAGAGCTCGAGTAGTTAAAATCCATCTAATCGATAGTTACAATCCTTTCCTCATGGGGAAAACATAAAATTTGAAATAACGATGAGACGACGGTTTTCATCATTTAAGTCCAACTCCTTTACAATAATAATTATAGTTGAGTGGAGCATTGACTATGTGTACTTTGATGTAAATGGACTTTCCTCCCAACTTGACCAGAAAAGAGGAAATAATATCATGCAGTCTAAATGATAGTTTGTCAAAAGAGGTTAAAAAAGTGGGATAAGGTGTTATTTCTAGAGAGTCAACATATTTTCAACAAGACAAAGACATGACATAGGTCAAATCTCCTTCATCAATGAAAATCCTCTTGATTACATGTTTAGCATATACAATGTCAATAAGGAAGGATACATATACAATGTCAATAAGGAAGGATACATGATAAGGAAGGTGAGGCTTCACATCAGTATCATCAAAATTTATAGTGATATAGTTGGAAGGATTTGTCACTCTGATCATGGATAACAATGAGCTGTGTTGCACAGGGAAACTTTGAAGCACCTATAAAGTAGACATCACACATGAGTTTTGAGCTAAATCCTCAATAATGGAATAGTTGGGTGAAAGGCGAGTATTAGGGTTGTGTGAATCTCTTTTATACACACCTTTCGATATGCACAAAATCATTTCATTTTAAGGTTTCTCTATGTGGAGAGGCCCCTGAGGATCTAAAGTTTACATTCCTTTCGATGTCAACTCTGGATTACTATAATCATGATATCTATTTGAAAAATGTACCTCTTCTTCTTTTATATGATTCACCATATTAATGAATGAAAAATACCATATAGCGCAGGTGAAATCGAAGTGCTCCCTTGTATATTAGATGTGGAAGAGCCAACTTGCATACTTTGTCCTTGCGAAAACATATTTTTCAATACAATAGGTTGTTTTTGTTGTTGTTGTTGCAACTTTATAAGGAATTGGGCTTCTTCTATCTTTGGGCATTAATCGGTAAGGTGATCATACCCACAAAGGTTGCATGGGAATTCCACCTTCCTCTTCTCATTCTTTTCCAGCTCAACATTATCATTATACTTTTTATTATTTCCCCCACTACCCTTCTTTCCCTTGTATTTATTTTTCTCTTTGGGATGATAAGTACCCTTTTGAATCTTTGATTGCACATTGTGTACATTTGAGGACTGGGTGATAGGGGTGGTTTGGCTAGAGGTCAAACCAGCTGGAGTTTGCTAAATAGACAACTGTTGCATCTGGTTAGAGACCAGATTGGTGTATTTTCTTTGATAGGAACCGACAATAACATCGACATGTGGTCCTAATTTCGGTTTTGAAAATTCAAGAGTCAACCATGGTAAGTTGGGCATGATCTCATAAAGCATACCTAATTTAGAGTAAATTACTCCAATTGTTGCACTCTGAATATTTCTTGTTCTTCTGTAAACACCCCTGAAGTTGTAAAATCCTTAAATATATAAAGAAGTAACAACTTCAAGAACCATTCCAAGATAAATTATAATGGGACCATGGCTTTGATCAATCTATTTCATCTCCTCCATTCTCGAATATGATCGAAAATGTGTGTAGCTTTATCTTTTTCAAATGTAGCTCAAATCTCTGTACCAGCATCATACTAGATAGAGAGTTGGAAGTGGTTGATAAAAACCATGGTCAGATCCCCAAACATGGCATAATTTGACCTTCAAGTTCTATATACCTCTTAGCGTCACCCTTGATGAGGGTGCATTGGAAAAATTGTAACCATGTCGAGTTGTTGTTCAACGAATTAGACAAGCACCACAAGTGAAATGTCATTACATGATCTTGTAGGTATTCACCACTCTTTCCTTCAAACTTTGGTATATTCAAAGGTAGTTTGGTGGGGATCGTAGGCCAAATTGGATCATGATTAATTGGGTCATTCATGAACTTCAAAAAATATGGAAAATGAAGAGTTTCCAGAAAGGGTAGCCTAGGCTATGACACCGATTGAATGGTAGCCTGAAAATAAGGTATTGGTTTTAAAATGACACCAATTTCTAGTAAGATTTTATAGATGAGACAGAGCCTTGGTTGAAACCTTGGTTTTGGTTAAACAAAATAAAACTACCACCCATATGATCCATGTTATCCCCTATCCTAGGGATAAATAAGGAGATTATGTTCAAGTTCCACTGGTCCTAGACATGGAGTACCAAGATCCAAATGACTTGATCTTGGCCTCGGAGGGCCCATATTTTATTCAGTGCATCCCATCTATTAGCAGCAGCAACATCCATCCCACTTTCTTGGTCCTAAAGTATGAGTGGGTCTTGCTCTATCAGGTAATGATTATGGGTATCATGGTATGTGTCACTCTGATTTTCAAAGCATTTGAATATGTTGCGTTGAAATCTCCTTTATTGCATAACGTTTGCTTGGAAATTATTCTCTTTAACTTGTTCATACCTGGGGGGGAGACAAAATTCCCTAGTAAGTTGGTTCCCCTTAGGATGAGTTTACACTGGGTGGGTCTATGAAATTTCATCGTCCATTCCTTCCATACTTTCCATTTTTCATCATTATCCCTCTCATCTTTCCCTACCTTTGTTCAGGCATTGGGTTTTCCACACTAGGAAGGGTTGCACTTTACCTTGTGGGAAGAAGGGGATAAAGGCCCAAAGGGTAAAATTATCTAGAAAGAGTTAAAATACAAAATAAAACCTCTTATATGCTTCACCTAAGGATTCTGAGAAATAAATAAAAGGCTTCTCAGTAAGAAAAAGGGACCCATAAGATACAATAACACTCAAGGTCTAGTTGGTGGATGGGAGTTCTCATCGTGAGTCGACCTATTAGTTCCATGGGCATGTAGTGGTATGAAACTACCATCTATCTGGTCACCAAACGAAGGTAGTGGCTCTTGGTGGCATATTCGAGAGAAAGGGGGTCTCATCACAAGCCAACCTTCTCATTTCTGTAAAGTTCTTTTGGGTAACATTGTCATCTCTAGTCACCACGCCAGGACAGTGTCCCCCAACTTTTCCCTTGAAAATAAAAAGAAATAAGAAAAAGAATAAAATACATTGAATGGGATAGGAAACAATGGAATCCATGTCAAGGTGCATCTCTCCCTCTACAAAGGCACACATAGGCAAGACCTACATTTCCCTGTTATCACTGCACCCTCTTCCCAAACATTTCCCCTACACCATTTCACACACATACATGACCTAGATTCGTATTCACCTAGGAAACACCCCAAAATTGAGGAGGATTATCCCAATAGGAAATCTTGAGACCCTCTCCAAACCTGACTTGTTAAACTACATAATGTCTTTGAGCATTTGTCTAGGTAAAGGGGGGTTTGATGCACATGTTTGGATAATTTGATTATTGGATGCGATTAACATTGCTATGATCCACGTGACTTATGAGAGCATGGAGGGAAGACTTGTTGTTTCTATAGGACTATGCCCTGTGGATAGGTACATATGGGGAGATAATTAGTGTTATGAGGAAAATCTATCTATGGCTAGGGGTAAACCACAACAGATGGAAATGACTGCATAAATCAAGTCTAATCTCAGATATGATATCTAAGAAAATATGCTAACATGACAAGATAAATATCCTACCTCGTCCAGACGTTCCATGAAGTTCCCTGATGAGCACTTGACTCAAAGAAATACGCCTGCAACTTGTCCTTAACAACCAAGAAACACAAGCATATGGTGATAATATATAATTTTATCACATTCAATAGCATAATCCATCAACATTCATAACAAATACGCCCACGGAATAACAATTCAAATATTTGAAAGATATTAATTAGATGAGAAAAGAGTATTTATATTAAGATGTAATCAGTAGAATTTAATGAATTAAAAACTCTTGTGTCGGGATGGATCAAAACCGAAAAACTAAGACCCTTCCAGCTAGGCATCCACCACTTCGATCCTCCACCAGAGGCAATCTCATATAAGAGAGACAATGAGGTTCTCAATCAAGTAGGGAAGAGCTTGTGGGTTGAACAATGTGTTCAGACTTAAAAGGATAAATGGATGGAGACTCAATATGAAGTGAATAATTTCTCCAGAGTAACTTTGTTGTCAAAGTTGAATTATTATCCTGTTGTCCATAGCTCATATTTGGCCCATTTATATCCTTCAATTGGAACTGAAGGGCCGAGTAAAAACGTTTCCAGTATATGGAAGGTCGAGGATCATGGATCTCGTGACGTGACATGGAAACCTGACACAATTTTTAAATTTTGGTCCCAAAACCCGATGTACACGGGTTGTAGTGGTGCAATCTGCATATATGAATTTTGTATAATAGGTAGGGCATGTATATGTGGAAAAATAACATTTTTCAACTCTGGGATTTGGAAAAATGGACTTCAAGTCTGCATAGGGAAATGGAACAAGGCCTTCTAAGAAACTTTGCATAGGGTGAGGCATATCTTTCTATAATAGATGCCCCCTCATGTGTGAGGTATGAAATACATTATAATACCAAGGAGTGGAGTAATGGGGACCCAGCTGGATGTACAAGTTTCTCATGAGAATATTAAAATCTGTACTGACTTTGCACACATGGCTACCAATTTGAATTACACTGCAGATCCATGTGAAAATATACCAAATAGTTGTTCATGGCCATGAGTAGGAAATACAAAGGTGGTTATATGCCAAAGGCTGTCATAGTCATGAACACGGCCTAGTAAAAACAATCTCAAAATCAATCTGAAGATATCTGTATACAATGGAGTACAATTTGATCTCCCATGATCACTGAAGTCACATAGGTACTGGTCTAATGAAAGATAGCAACAACTCAGGAAAGATGCGACTATAAATTGATGTCTTCAAGTCTTCTACACGATCTTCCAAAGGTGCAATTCTACATCGCGTGAATAAAGGAGTTGAGTTCGAACACAATGAGACTTCGTTTGATTACTGGTCATTAAGGTATACCATTAACAAATGCAAGACAAACTATTGATAATGAAATTAGGTATCAAGGCACCATGTACATTCTTACAAGTGTGAATAGAGGTTTCGATGTTGAACACTTGAGGAATCCATCGATTAAGAGACATTGATGTATTTCCAACTATCGATGGAGAGAGAAACTACTACTTATGATTGTAAGCCTCTAGGTACTCATAAGACTCTAGGTCTCATCTCCAAAATAGATGGGTTGAAGTCGATGGAAGGAGACCCACTAAAAGGAGAGAATTGAGGCATCTCTCATCATTCAGCACGAGGTATAAAGCATGAGCTTCATGATTTGGAGGAATCGGATGAAGAACATGTTCACGAACCAATGACCATGTGCATCTTTCACATGTTCCAGATGCAAGTGGTACATGAAAAAGACCCTCTGAATATCAGCCAATAAGGAAAATTGTTGACAAAGGAGAGGAAAGAACCAATAAGGCTAATGGCATCCAATGCACTGCATGAATCCCAATGTGTGAATAGATTTATTGTCGTCAAACACAAGGGAAACCACCTAGTCAACAACCAATGATGAAATGTCCAATGTTTGGTTCAAGGTTACCTACCAATGATGAAAGTAGGATCAGAGTGCACAATAGGAGTACAACTTCATGTAACTTTGAGACACACTGAGGGTATGGCCAACGTGAAAATTCAAGAGTTCTAAGGAATGGACGACGCACGTTGATAGAAATCCTTTGAACAAGAGCATGAGACATATGGAAGACTCTAGAAGCATAGACTCGATGATGAAACTTTGAGATGCAGGAGGAATCAATCAATCTCTCGATAGGGACTGGAAGAGTAACCAGTCGAGCGAGTAAAATCTCTGGAATGATCTCAGCTTCCTCAGGTCATGCTAAACCCAAAATTTTGATGACAAGTGGACTCAAAAATTTTGTACTTTGTTCAAAGGAGACATGACTGCTACCAATATAAGATAATATTCTTTCCTCATCCATGTTTTATTTTTTTTTCATAGTCAAATGAATGTTATGATATAGAGGAGGAAATGAGTGTCACAAGTAAGCAATCTATTTCTAGCAGTGCAACATACCTATGCTCAATGCAAAGAGGTGCATGCAGGAGATGGAAACTCAGGGGAATGTTTCCTCTTGGGTATAGGGTGTAAAGCTTCAAATGATATAAACAAGGCTCTACTTGGCCGATGATGAAAACTGATGAGGTGAAAGTATTATAATGCAAAAACAAGAACCAACAATAGACTCAATACTGAAAGTAAGAAAATGAGATGAAATTACAACTTAACGCCAAAAAAATGTCATTTTTCGTAATCATAGTCTACTTGGTTTGAAAAAGGGATAAACTTGCACCAAATAGACATCCTTTCAAATCCAATTTATGAGTGTGAAAGAGACAATTTCACTTGATAATCTTTTCATTTTTTGATAGAGTCGGAAAAGAGCTTAAATCAGACTCGATTGGGAGTCCACTAGGTATAGGTCAACATGTTTATGAGTAAGAAATGAGTTTCAAACATAAATTCATGTATTATCTATAAGGGACTCTTGGTCCTATGGACAAAAATATTTTCATGGGCACCAAATGAGGCAGGGGATATAAGTAGGGTACCCATGTTTAGTAAGTCTTTACCATTTGATAACGACACTTCTAGTTGCAAACATAAGGTTCTATGTCGCTATGAAATGGGTTCATACCTAAGGAATATGAGTTGTAGTCATAGGATTATGCAAGTGTGCATGATGGATTGGATACCTATCCTATATGTTGGGTAAAAAAAATACATTTCCAAAGTTATGAACGGGAAAAATGGTGTTGAAAACCACAACAATCCCTGGATAAAAATATAAAAACCAACTCCATGCAGTATCATATTAGTCCATTGGGCCAAAATATTGTACAAAACTATCTAAAGTGGGTAAAAAATTGCTATAAATAGTAAAAAAAAAATGATTTTACTATACCATTTGTATTTTTTACCCAAATAGTGGATTTTGGATCAAATTGCCTCCAAATTTGAACTGCTAATTGCAGGAGCTACGAGTGACGGAATCGAAAACCGTTTGGACCAGGTAATTCATCTTTCTCTCCTCTTTATTTGCAGTGGATTAAAATTTGTAATTAGGCCTCATTTTTTAAGTTATTTAGGGCGCAAATTCAAAACTAAGGTGTACACGGGCTACAATTCATCGGGTCACATATACACATACTTATACGCGACTTTCTGAAAAAAAAACCAACGTATAAGAATCCTTATAAGTAACTGTGTACACTACAACTCTCATATATGTCTGTGGATAAATTTTTTTAAGGGTTGCTAACTCAAAAAAGGGTATGACTCTTGTAGGATGGTGCTAGACTAGAGAGAAAGAGAATGTGAATAGGTGGATGTTGCAGTGGAGAGAGATCTAGGGGGCCAAATGGCCTTGAAAATATGTGGGATATACAAGTTTTGGGATCTCAAAGGTATGAGGGATCAAGTGAGATTGCTTCAGCTGCTTGTGAACTACTGGGATTTGGATAGTGAGACCTTCAACCTTGATGGACAACCATTAGGGATTGAATTTTAGGACATCTACTTCTTGATGGGATTGTCATGTTGGGGTGGGGTGGTCAACCTAAAATCCTGGGGATCTGGGAGTGGCATGAATATCAAGGATTGTATAGCCACTCATTGCATTATAGAGACCAAGAAGGTATGGATCCAACTCCCAATCAAAGTGATCAAAAATCTGAGTCTCAATATTGTTGTCTTAGTATTGACACGGATCACAGGGTTTGCCTATTTTCACCAGGCATAGAGGCCACTTATGTTCTATTAAGTGGAGTTCTTGTGACCCACAATGTATGATTGGTGCACCTCACTGTTGGCCAACATGAAGAGCCAACTAACATACTGCAAATTGGGTAGAAAGAGGGACTTCAGGTTCACTTACATCTTTTGTATTTGTTTCTTCGATCTAGTTCTAGGTCTGGGACCTAGAGTTGAGATTATTTCGAGTGGACCTCGTGATCCAGCCATGGCATGGTGGACCAAGGTTATGAGGTGGTAGGGGGATGGTAGGGTGCCAACACCCTACAATGATGAATTTTTCTTCTAGTGGATTCGGCAGACGATAGCTCTGGATGACTACCCTTACATAAGGATTGATTTCAGAGGATATCCAAACATGCCATTACCACTAGGTTTGGCTACGAAGACATAGGTATGTCACAGTTTTTTAATATTTCATTTATTTGTATTTTTGTATAAGAAGAAAAAAATATTTTTGGATGATGTCAAGTACTAACTAAACATGTATGTGACGTAGACGTAGGTCCATGATGGTTAGACAGACTTTCACAACATTGATGGAGGAACCAGAGAGATGAGGCAGTGAGAGGGGATGAAAATAGAGTGCTTCAAAATGTGCAGAGAAACCTGTCTCATTTGATGCAAAGAATTCCCATGGTTTGGGTGGAGGATCTGTTGAAGTCTATGCAACGGTAGTTGGTAGGTGTGCCCCATGCTAGGGTATGACTGTTTCGACATCTTGAAAACTCCATAGTTTGTTATCATGACACTCATCTGGAACCACATCTATATATTTCATGACTATTGTATGATCCGTTGTATATGTATATTGAGGGTGTTAGCCCCGATTTTGTACTATAACATCATATTTTTTGGAGAGATGAAATATATATAAAAACATTGATCTTCGGCTTTACTTATGTTACAATGTGTACATTGATGGAATTTTTTTATTTTCTTTAGTTATGTGACAAATTCCAATCTTAAACAAAATTAACATATGCATCGGATACATAATTAGAACTTCTAGGTATGTGATGATAAGTAATAAAATCAAACTGACGTTCTAAAAGTCATACCAGTAAGAATTCTTAGAGTAGAGTAGGTTCATGCACACAGTAACTGTCGTTCAACTGACATACTACTAACTGGGAGTCCAGGTGATCTTATAACGAGTGAATACCATGTGAAATGGAATCGCAGAAAATTTCTATTATGACGCTATATTCGACCACATTATTCATGGATGGCCCTAGGAAAATGCCACTTGAAGACACGAGTAGACCCTTGGGTGAGTAAAAAACCCAATCGATGGAAGACAAGTTTCTTGTATAATGAGTGGCCCCGTCTACAAATCCTAAGTAGATCGAAGACTTCGTTGGCATCTTCCAACCAAGGGAAAACTTGATAAACAAGATGAAGATAAAAAACAAAGGGAAAATATATATACAATAAAATACATTAGTATACAAAGAGTTACGCCCAATATTGGGGCTCAAGCATAATATCTTTTCAAATAGAGCCCATTCCTAGGCTCAACCAACATGTTCCCTTCATAATATTCTAATTCATAGGATCTTTTTTCTAAGACACGTCCCACAATATAGGGACCGTGCTACATGGGTTTGAACTTTCCTGACCCCAGTGGTTCTTTGGCTTGATCATATAGAAGGACCAAGTCACCCTCAGTGTACTTCGGGGTATAGAAAAAATTATCATATTGGACCTTGACACATCTTTTATTTGCTTTGATATATGTAGAGGCATCTAGATTCTTCTCATCTAGACTCTCTAGGTGTACGAGGTGTTGTTCGAGATCGAAAGTGTCAAGTAGGAGCACAACTGCCAATCTAAGAGAAGGAATTTAGTATTCAATAAGTAAGATCAAATCCACATTGTGTAATAAATGGAAAGGAGAAAAACTGATGGAAGTATTGACCGAGGTTTGGTATGCCCAAAGTGATGGATAAAGCATGATATGCCAGTCATATTTTCTCTGGCTTACAGTTTTCTACAAAATAGTCTTCAGAGAATTGTTTACAGCCTCTACTTGTCCATTTTTCTAGGGGTAGTAAGGGGATGAATGACCATGCCTAAACCCCAGTTTTGATGCTAGTTATACCATCATTTCATTCTGAAAGTGTCTACCATGATCAGTGAGAATATCACTCGGGATTCTAAACCTATCTATAATTTGATTGAATATGAAAAAGGCCATAGTATTACCATCATATTTGATTGTAGGAATGGCCTCAACCCACTTAGTAAAGTAGTCTACGACCATGATAATGTGTCGATGCTCCCCAACCGAAGTTGGGTTGAAATCAAAATATTCCACCCCCCACTTGGTGAAACAACCAATGGTAACGAATGGATGGAGAGGGGTAGGATGCGAGCGCATTTTCTGAGTGAACACCTGTGACACTTTTTAAGTTATTCGATGCAATATTTAAATATAGACGGTAAAAAATAACATACTTGCAACATTTTATGGGTTGTCGCAAGCCCAGATAGATGAACACCACAAGCCCCACTGTGGAATTCATTTATAACATAATCAACTTCTTTGTGAGTTAAACAACGACGTAGCATATTGTCTATTCCTTGACGATACAGAGTGTCGTCGATCATAAGATAGTTCTTAGCTTGGTATCGTATATGTCGTCAGTCATCTCGCAAGAGATGTTGAGGGAACTTCAAAGTTTGAAGATAGAGAACAATATCTCCATACCAGGGGTATGATGACGAGACAAGGAAAATTTGTTCTTCTGCAAATGAATCAACATGAATAACATCCTTGTCTAATCAAGGGAAGTTTGATATTAACTCTATAAAAACTAGTGATTTTTTGGACTTCCCAGAATTGAAATCGAGATTGAACTCTTGTAGAATGACAATCCATTTATTGTACTTTACCCCTATGATACACCTCGTAAGGATGTAATGAAATGCATTAACATCTTCAACCACAATAGTTTTTCAAAGGAATATATAGTGTCGTAATAGTTGTACTACGTGAACGAAAACCAAACCTAGCTTTTCAACATGAGAATACTTGAGCTCAAGGAGGACTAAGTTTCGACTAAGCTAGTAAATAACATGCTCATGGATCTCATCATCCTTCTTAACCAACACCATACCAATCCTCTCTTCAGAGGCGATGACATAAAGCAAGTAATCTCTACCATATTCTAGAGACTTCAACAGAGGTGTCGATACCAAGGCTTTCTTCAAAGCATTGAAGGAGTCTTGGGCTCGCTCATCCCAGATAAAAGGAGTGTCCTTCTTCAAGATATGCATGAAACCCTTAGTAATATTGGCATAGTTCACTATAAATCGTCATAAAAGGTTATCATTCCCATGTAAAACTTGAATTTGACGAATAGTGTGCAGGGGAGGAAATCAAAGTATTACCTCAACCTTTAATGGATCTACCCTGATCCTAGTCTTAGAGGATAAGAATCCTAGAATTCAACCTGACCTAACACAAACGATGCATTTATGAGGGTTCAAATAGATGTGATAATGGCACCATCTTTCAAATACTAGCCAAAGGTGCTTAGGGTGATCCACTCTCTTACGGGAGTGAGCAACAAGATCGTCAAGATAGGTTTCAAATATATGATTGAGATCATGAAATGTAAAGGTCATAGCACATTGGAAGGTTTCTCCGACGTTCTGAAGGCCAAAAAGCATCTTCCAGTATGAGAAAGTACCCCAAGGGAAAATAAATGATGTCTTATGTTGGTCCTAAGGTTTAATCTGAATTTGTTTATACCTTGAAAACTTGTCCATGAAAGAAAAAACTTTGCTTCCTGCACATTCATCAAGAATATGATCGATGAAGGCTGTCAGGAAGTTGTCTTTGGGACTGGCTTTATTTAGGTCACAAAAATCCATGCATAGTCAGATTTTTCCTTTCTTTTTATTCACATGAATAGGATTGAATACCCATTCAGTCAAGGGAACCGGGTAGATAAACCCAACCTTAGGCAGTTTCTCTACCTCCTCCTTAATAGCAGGGGCCTTCCTAGGATTGACAACTCTAAGTTGTTGCTGAATAGGTTTGGCATCCGGGTAGGTTTTAATATCATGTTTGACAATTCGATAGTCAATTCATGGAATCTCTTTATATGACCAAGCAAATACATCATAAAATTCCTTTCACAGCTCAGTGTAGATCATAATGTATTTCGGTGAACAATCCCCACCGACGTATACATTTTCAACCTTGCCAGGAGTATGAGAGATATAGATCATGATGGTAGGAGATATAGTTGCCATGTTTCCTTCAACATAAATTTATTGCATAACAAGTGGAACTATGGTGTGACCGACTATCTCACTCAAAGTACATCTAAAATCATCTTGTTCAATTTTGGAAAGATCTGGGAGAAAATAAGAGCGATGATGCATATCATCCCAAGGCATGTCAGAACCATTCATGGCCTCTATGATTACTTCATCTAAAGGTAAATTCTCATCAAATAAGTCACATGAAAAATATGATGAAGTGGCCCACACGGGATTTAGAATAGGATCCTCCTCATCCATCTGCGAGGTAACAGGATCCGAATCAGTGGAAGAGTCAAAAACAACTTGATACGCTATCTCCATTGTAGATAGTGGCATGGCCATCCCAGAATGTGATTGACCTTCACAAGATGTAGTCGAGGAAGGTAGGGTCCAAGGATTGTTAAAATAGGAGGTACGAAAAGGAACAAACCTCTCTGACGAAGCAGGCCTACTAGACATGGCGTATATATGATGAACCGCTGCCATGAAGTCGAAGGTACCCATAAGGGATGAATACCTTCCGACATTGATATTATCATTTGTGGGATGAGAATTTCTAATCATGAGGATCGATGATCCAATGGATGAATTGGGGCTAGCATACGCAAAGGAAAATTGGTTGATCATCACAATCTTCCCATTATGAGGAAATAAAAGAGTGCAGAATACAGACAATATGATTGTATTCATAGGGTAAGTCTAATTGCATCCTCGTAAAAATTTATAATCAAGGGGCGCATCAACCACATCAACATCCACCTCTATCATCTTCCCACCTAACTGGACTAGAAAGGCGGGAAGAATACCATGAGGGTCGAAGCAACGACCGTCAAAAGTAGTCAACATGGTTGGAGACTAAGAAAGAGTCAGAGATTCAAGGGCTTTCCAACAAACTAGGGACATCACACATGTTGTAGCACCTTCATCAACAACAATACGCTTGATGGTATACTTTGAGTAACCCATGTGGATTTGGAATGCCACATGGAAAGGAAAGTGAGTCTTCACATCTGTGACGTCAAAATTGATAACTTTTGATCCACAAGGAGATAGAGATCCTAACAAATATAGAAAGGCATTCCTCTATGAAGAACATGTATGGAGTACCTCGAGGGCTAAACTTTATTAAGGGGTTTGACCCAGATCCTCAACAATAGAGTAATTATGGGCGGCTCTATCGATAGGATTGTGGGTAGAGAACTTGAGTACTCCTTTCGAAATACGAGGTATGGGATTTAGTTTTTCGATCTATAAGGGCATCTCCAGAGGAGGGGGAGTATCTAGACTAGGTATAGTTTGTGGAGAACTATAATCACGAGATCAAGTGGATAAATTAACCTCATATTTAACCATATTGATGCATAAATGGTCACCGTCTTGTGTTGGTGGGTTTTGAATCCCACTCACCACATTTTCAGCATTCGAGGAGCTCAAGGCCATGTGTTTATTATGTGGAAAATGATTAGTCACCACGATAAGCGGTAGATATAAAATCATTGTAGCTTCCAAACATTCGGGGCATAAATGGGTAAGGTGGTCATTTGTACAAAGATTATGGGGAAACTGCACCTTCCTCCTTTCTTTCTTTCCCTCACCATCAATATTATTCGACTTCCAATTATTACCATTTTCCTTGGGTTTATTATTCTTCTTCCCAACCCTATGATTATTACCACGTACTTTCTTTTTATTCCCTCCTCGTTGTTGGTTACCATTCCATCTGGTCAATGATTTCATAGAATGTAAATCCTTCGACTAATTGGGAGTGGAGGACACAGATGAAGTTGGCCCTCCTACAGACTGGTTTAGAGACAACTCTTTCAAATGGCTTGTCACCGAGTCTGCAAATTTCATACTGGTGGAGCCTACAATGCCATCATCATTAGGCCCGAGATTTTTTATAGGGTCATAGTTTTCCCTCGGTTCATCTGGAAGAATATAGTATAACATCCTAGATTGAGAATATATAATATCTAACTACTGGGATTTAAAAATCACTTCTTCCTCAGATGTAACCCCAGATGTAGACACATCCTTCAAAATATAAGGCAGTAGATATTTGAGGAACCACTCTAGCAAGAATTTTGGGGGTATCCAGGTCTTGGTCAACCTCTTTTGTCTATGCCACTCCTGGATGTGATCCAAGATATGTGTGGCTTTGTCCTGGTGTAAGGTCGACAAAATTTCTAATCCATCATTGCAACGAACCGACAATTGGAAGTGGTTAAGAAAGAATAATACCATCTGACTAAAGGTTTTGTATGTACCCCTAGTTAGCTCGATAAACCATTTCGTGGTGACCCCCGTAAGGGTGCATTGAAACAATATTAATCAAATAGAAACATCGTTAAGGGAATTCAAAGATCACCAAAGGTGAAAAGTAGTGACGTGATCACCAGGATCCTTGCCATTCTTTCCTTCGAATTTTGGAGTATATGAAGGAATATTGGTGGGGATGGGGGCACATGTTGGATCATGACACATAGGATCATTCATTAACTTAGAAAATTCTGGCAGATTGAGCGTGGCCAGAAACAGGAGATGGGGTTGTGGCATCTGGCCCTAATCACCCTGGAAAGATTATTTTTGGGGAATCACATCCCATCTAGGGTTATGGTAAGCACCATGGCTCTATATTGGATTGTAAAACCCTCCTCCAGATTGATTCATGAGGGGTTGGTTGGGCACCATTCCAATAGGAATTTTCTGATGAGGGTTGTAAAAACTGCCCCCAGTTGGAGTGACTCCAAGTTGGGTGTTTCCCAAGGTATGAAATTGACCTCCTCTGGGTGTGAATTTGGAGGATAAAGGTGGATTCTTCATGCCAAACGTGTTGGTTAGAATTGGTATAGAGGAGGTGGGTGTAAAGGACAAACCACAAGCAGTAGCTTCTCTTCCAGGTTGGTTACTCCATCCATAAGCATTAGGAACATGATTAGACTCGGGGTTAAAAGGACAAAAGCCTCCAACTGTAGGAGTCATTTGCAGGACATGAGAAACACCAAACAAGAATGGAGTATGTAGAGGAGTCATTCCCCCAAGTCCAAGTCTAGTATTCAGACTACACATTGGGATGGCGGTTGAAATTTGCAATGTGAAATTCAACATACCATAATAAAAATGACTAGAGGCCATAGGGATGGACTGAAAATTATAGCTCAATGAGTGACAAAGGGACCCAAAAGGGTTTGTCGCTATAGGTTGAGTATTCACTATAGGATGAAGAGAGGTGATGATAGGCACCTCCGACTCTACAACCATTGTGGTTGAAGGTGTCGAAGGGGTATCGTTAACTATAGTAGGAATGGGAGTTGAAGGACTCCCAATGTATTTTTGAATCGATTCATTACTCATCCTTGTATGATCACAAGTGTGAAAAGTGGAGGTGTGTGTACCACGTTTGATAACTTTATTCCTTTTAGAAGGAAAAGACTCAAAATGCGATGGTAGTTGTAAAAAGCAGTGAGACCTGCAGGGAAGCTAGTTTGGCTCCACGATGACTCAAGACTCGAGATATAAAAAACAAATCCTAAGGCCAACTAGTAATCAAATATCACACCAAAAAAACAAAAACAAAAGGACAATATGCACACAAATAGGATAAAGTGGTTGAAAGGGGCCTACCTCCCTAAAGTAGGTATGCCTCGCCTAAGAGGGGCTTGAGACTCCCTGCTAAAGATCATAGGTATAAAAATCAGTTATAAGGGACCTCTTGGGCTTTACAACCAGTTGGTCAGATCCCCCAGGAAAGGTAATCCTCCATAAAGGTTGTGTGTTGTCCGGCCCTTATTTGACCTAGGGTACCTGCAGAATAACCCTGCAAGTAACCTATGTGGTACTTATGTCAAGAAACTAAGCAACCAAGATATAACCGATGCCAAGGTGAACAGTGATAATCCAGGTCCACTGTATGGGTAGGGTAAAAAAACCTAAAACCTTGAAATCACTGCCTCTCACAAAGGTAAAGGTACTAGAAATATCCCCATATATGAATAGATCCCCATAAATATATCTGATGCTAAGAAGGTATTGTAGGGATATCCCCTCAACCAACCTCACGTGACCTCAGGTTTAACTCTGATGTAAGAGGATCCTCCTAACGTCACCAATTATACAATGGATTTCACCACTCCCTTAGTCAAACACATATGTTGATTTAATATCCTTGGAGAAGTTTACTCACAAAATCCTATTCCAAGGCTCTAAATCCTAAGCTAGTTAGTGCACCCTAGAAAATGAAATTGTTTCTAATCAATTTTAAATGATCAGTGTTGCTTTTAGTGGTCTTGCTTACTCAAAAAAGGTGTGGTCGTGAAACTAATGATGTTATGACTCAACAAGTAAAATAAATGAATATGAATAAAATGCAAAGTCCTAACTTCAATTCCAAATAAATGATATGCTTTTCAAAATGCAATTTTCAATTTAGTTATGCAATTCCAAATAAGATGCAATCTTTCTTTACATTTACTAAGATCAATGATAAGAACCCAAAAGATCAAATTCCATCAATGCAAAATGCCTAATATTTTTTTTATTTTCAATATAAAAGAATGAAAATGCAAGGACTGAACAACAACTTGATATAAAAATTATATTGTATGTAAACAAAGACAAACCAATTAGGATATCAAGAAAAACACCTAGCCCAAGATGCAAGGGAAATCAAATGAAAAGGATGATGAGAAAGGAACCGCCCAAAAATTCAACCAAAGAAAGGTTTCCTATCATTCCACAGACACGTAACATTCATAATAGAGACCCAAGAAGACTCAACAACCATCAAAACTTACTCAGCAAACGTCAAACCCAGCAACTAAGAAACAAAGGATGATGCACGTGACTGTTCAGGAGAAAGGCACATATATATGCCTCTTGCAGAAGGAAATCATGTGTATGTACATGATTGTCAGGTAAAAACCCTATGTGTTAAAACACAGCTAGGCTAAGGAGAAGGCTAAGAAACGCAGAATGAACAGAGACTATCAAGCAGTCATGTGAAAAGAAACTCGATATAAATAAGAGAAATCAAAGGAGAAAAACACTCCAAACCCTAAAAAGAAGATTATATTCCCAGTATGTTCGCCAATTATGTTATGAGGAAAATATATCTATGGCTAGGGGTAAACCACAACAGATGAAAATGACTACAGAAATCAAATATAATCTCAGATATGCTATCTAAGAAAATATGCTAATAAGACAAGATAATGACCCTACCTCGTCCAAACATTTGATGAAGTCCACCAGTGAGCACTTGACTCAAAGCAATACACATGAAACTTGTCCTCAACAACCAAGAAACACAAGCATATGGTGATAATATATAATGTTAGTACATTCAATAGCATAATCCATCAAAATTCATAACAAATACACCCATGGAATAACAATTCAATTATTTGCAAGATATTAATTGGATGAGAAGAGAGTATTTCTATTAAGATGTAATCAACAAAAGTGAATGAATTACAAACTTTCGTGTCGGCACGGTTCATAACCGAGAAACCAAGTCCCTTCCAGTTGGGCCTTCACCACTTCAATCCTCCACCAAAGGAAAGCTCATATAAGAGAGACAATGAGGTTTTCAATCAAGTAGGAAAGAGATTGGGGGATAAACAATGTGTTCGGACTTAAAAGGATAAAGGAATGCATAATCAATATGAGGTGAATAATTTATCCAGAGTAATTTTTCTCTCAAAGTTGAATTCTTCTCCTCTTTTCCATATCCCGTATTTTGCCCATTTATAGCCTTCAAGTGGAACTGAAGGGCCAAGACATAACGTTTCTAGTATATGGAAGGTCAAGGATCATGGATCTCATGACATGACATGGATACCCTACGCCAATTTTAAATTTTGGACACAAACCCCAATGTACATGGGATGTAGTGGTGCAACATGTGTATACGCATGTTGTATAATAGGTAGGGAAATGGAACAAGGCATTCTGAGAAAAATTACATAGGGTGAGGCAAATCTTGCTATAACAATTAGCTCGGACCTCCATGGGGCTGAAAGCCCACAAATGGATGTTGTGACCTCAACTAGGGGTAGAGAGACACCAGAGGATAGCACCATGAAGAAATAAGGATGTTTTCCTCGAGACACTCTGGTAGGCCTAGACCTAGGGGGGTCTTGCCCTTCCACCATGATGTTTTCCCTTGAGGGACCCTTACGTCATCATTTTGACCCTTGACGTCATCCAATTAGGGTTTTCCATTTATGAGGATGGTTTGGTGCTAGTTGGTAGGTGTGGGAGAATTTGGGGCCTTTGGAGACCAAGCATTTTTCATTTTAGGCCTAGTGTTCCATCCTAAGGTTCTAAAATCACCCTATAAGGGAATGATGTCATCTCTAAAAGTGAAATTAGGGTTTAATTATTGAATTTATGTAAAAATGGATTTTTGATGTAATTTGGCCATGTCAACCTTTTATGACCTAAAAATTAATTAAAGGTCATTGATATTGTATAAATAAGAGATAAAACTCTCATATTTTATCATCATTCACTCATCACACAAGTGGTGGTCTACAATTCAACCTTCTTTAAGGTTTCTTGGCTGAAATTAGTGGTGCGCACTTCTTGGTGGAGGCATTTATTGCTGTACTTTGGAAATTTTCATGTGAAGGATCTTCAACAAGGGTTTTTTGCTTGATTATTCTTGGTGAAGTAAGTGGAAAATCTACATTTATTTATTGTGAATGAATTTTTATGGTTATTTTTACTTGTTTCATGTCTAAGATTATGAAATTTCTTGCTTGAAACCCTAGGGGAAAGACATATATTATTATCTTTTTCTCTATAGTCTTCCAAGTCATAAAATTTATTGAGAGGAACCTATATTGAAGTAGATACTAGAGCCCTACCATTTTATCACTCTAGTAACCCTACTTCCATGCCCAATTTCATATTTTATTACAATTATTTCAAGGAAAGGAGAAATCGCTAAGGCCTAACTATTGTTACTTCCTAGGAATTATCTCTTGGGATTGGATTTTTTGAGGCCTTGGGATACCAACACCTCTCTTATCCTCTCTGTCCCTTTGACATATCATTATCATTTCTATTTTTCCTCTAATATTTGTTGTCTTCATTAGTGACTCCATTACCCTAGAAAGGATCTACTCTACCACTTGAATTTTTTATTGATCAGACAAACACTCAAACTTTTATCCTTGAATATTTTACTAACATTTGCTAACCCTAAACTAGACTAACTCCCAAGCTAACTTGTGGTTGTAGTAAAAAAATTATACAGCCATAAAAGCATACATTGATTGGATACATTTGCCTACATAACTTGCACTTAACTCATTCAACACTCAATTGTGATAATTGATAGTCAATCTACTAGGTAAGTGTTAACTTTGTATGGTGTTTTCTTGCACTTTTGACCAATAGAATTTGTTTTTGTTGCAAAATATTGCTACATCCATCTAACTGCAGCAAATTCTCTGCAAAAGGGACCTATTTTTCTAGCTATACATTGCCAAACTTGCTTGTAATAAGGTTCTATCATTCAACAAGTTTAAAGCTATTTCTTCTTGTTATTTTCAAGCACTCTGAAGGAATTATTCTTTTGGTTGTTATAAAATACTAATTGTTGTTATAAATTATTGTATTTCTGCAAAACATATCATCTAGCTTACTTTTTTAAGGTTCATTGTCTTATGAAGCACTAACAATCATTTTGGTACTTGGAAAGTGCCCCTTTTTGCCTTGTTTTCTTGTTCTGGGAAGGTACACAATATATTTATTTTCTTCATTTCTGTAAGACATAAAGAACCCTTTGATTTGAGTGATCTATGAAAGGGGAAATATTTCCTTGTGACTACTTTCCCTATCCTTCTCAAATCCCCAAGTCACCGAGGATGTCTCCCCTGGAGTATTATTGACATACTCCTAAATATAAAGGGATCTCCTATTAAGGTGACAATGATAGGTTATTCCTAGTTACACCAATTATGTACCCACTTTTCTTGGGCTTTGGGAAAGTATGAATTGTGCGATAACATTTTGGCGCTGTCGTCGGGGAACATTGAGTCAATTTTCCTCAAGAAGACACTTTTTCGGTAAGCCTCTTCCTTCAAAATCCTTTATCTTACGAATATTACCTGGCGAGTCCACTGATGGTGATGCCCTCATCCCTTTGAAAATCCTTAAGAGGATATCTAGTGACTCCACTAACCTTCTCCAAGGTGCCACCTTACTCTCAACATTGTGATTTTTCCAAGATATGGGATCATGGTGCCCCGAGAACAAGTGTATTCGACTATTGATTTAAAAAGTTTTGAAGGATACCTGCATTACATGGAACACGTACCTTGAGGATAACCCTATTACATGGAACAAGTAGATATGATGTAGAACAATATTGGTCTGCGTGCAAAGAAATCTAGTATGTGAACAAGATCACAAAAAAAAATGAAAATCGCGTAGTTGGACACCACTTTCAGGGACAAAACCCTGACATGGTACATGAAGTACAAGGCCACTATGCCAGTGGGACAGACAAGGTTCTTTATAGAGAATAGTAAATATCTACTTAGGGAATTCCAAAAACCTAAGTCATATTCTCAATGTATCATGGAGATAAAGGAGATTAAATAGAAAGAAGGAGGAATCGTGTGGGATTATGACGAGTGGTTTAATATTTTATTGGATAGGATGACATTCCAAATTCAATACATGTAGAACAAAGAGTGTTTCATTGAAGGGTTGATTCCCCATATTTGTGTCCTGCTCACCCAAATTAAGGTGATTAATCAAGCAAAGGTGGAAGAAATTTCAATGCGCCTCGAAGCTACGTGAGGAGGGGTCGAGATGTTGACAGAATTGGTGCAAGTGTAGTCCCAACTGGCCAACCTAACGATGTAGTTGCAATATATGGTGAAGATGAATTTCATGTGTGAGAACGTATGGTGTACCACATGTCATTTTGATGGGAATCGAAGGGAAAAATTCCTTGTACTTTCAAATTATGTGGTGATGGGCACACTAAGTCCATTCCCATCGAGACAAAGGGAATGGTGCAATATATATATATACATACATATAGTGGGGCCATGTACCACCCCACTTCCCAACTTTGAAGAAGTATCAACTGATTAACCATACTCCATTCTATGAGTTCTTTAAATCTATGAGGAATTATGTCAATAACTATCGGTCACTCCAGTTTATGCAAGAAAATACCCATGATGCATTATGGGTACAGGAAGATCATAAGGTTGGTGATCATGGCAGTTCTCAAAGAGGAAGATACCAAGGAGGTCCTATAGGTGGATATGGGTAGAGTTATGGATGTGGATATGGATGAAGGGGAGGTAGATCCCCCACTTGTTTCAATTGTGGATAAATTGGCCATGTGTCAAGGTTTTGTACCAAATTGTGCATGCTTTATGCATACTGCTACAATCCTAAACATGTCATTGAAGATTGTCCCAACTTGTTTTAAACATGGAAATAAAATAACACCCATTGCAACATGGTACATGCAAATCCATGCAATAATAAGAAGAAGAATGAGGAGGTTGATGTAGAGGTAGTAACCCGAGGAGGAGTGAAGACAGGAGTGGACTTTGAGCATGGTGAAGGATCGAGTCAAAATTTAGATAGGAATATAAGGAAGGAATTTGTTGTGCATGCACAATATCCTCCCAATTTTCTTTCCTTAGTGTATCTCCAAGACAAGAAATTGGGCACCCATTAAATTATTCCAATCGGAACCCTCACAGTCTCTCCCTCATGCAAATGGCTACGCCTAAGTTTTTCCTCTCGCTCTTCCTTCCTCAAAATTTCCATTTCCTCCTTGGATCACTTCTACCCAACGATCCACACTTTAGCGAGTCCCTTATTACTACAGTGATACATAAAATACCGAAAATCACATCCTTCTTCCACCTTTCCATTGACACACCATTGATTTTCTAATCAACTCATCGTCCACCTCCCTTTGAACTTGGATGATGCACTATCACACTTATGATGATGAAGTTCACATGATCAACATTGTCTCACTGATATTTGTCACATGATTATATCCACCACACGAATTCCTTTCACTAGCTGACTCCCTTCCACTTGTATCATTTCATCGCATTTTGACAATGTCCCTCTCTTTCGCTTCATTGCACTACATATCGACAAGGTTTGCCTCTTTGTCATCGAGACACTTCATGTTGATACAATTCCCTCTGTTTTCCTTGATACGTTATCTGAACGATGTCGACCCCTTATCATCCCCAATTGCATCGAAGATGATCTTCTCCCTCTCGCCAACACCAACTAGGTCATCATGGCCCACTTTCGTCTTGAGGCTTATCTCATCCCCCTCCTAGCTCGAATCCCTTCTTGCTGTGATCATCAGTCAATTTCCTTACATTTCCAATGAGTAAACTCTCCACACCTATATATGTAGGTGGTCAATTATTATCTATCTCAGCTTGTTCGCTTCAGATTGTAGTCGTAATCAAGTTTGCAATGATCCCCAGTGGCTTTCTTCACACATGTGGTACTATCTTGTTTGCTTTGTGTTTCTTGACATTATGAATAAATATTCATTGTGAAAGCATTGCCTAGAATAATATGGTTTAACCAAAAAAACTATTCGTATTGCATTGGTTCTAAAATGCACTTCGGAAGAAATTTGGTCCTTTCAACCCCTAGACAGTACTAAGCGCAATGGACCTCAGTTAACTATTTTCGAGGATCTATATTTTTTTTCTATTGATGCATAACCTCAGTCTCAATCGGTGAATTAGGATATTTTACATCACAGATGACCTGGAAACTAACAAAATCTAATTTAGGCAAAGCAACAACATAAACGACACTCTAACTTTTATTAAAAAACACCTTTGAGCACATTTTTTAGGTGTCTGTAAAAGAGAATTGTTCATCCTTGAAATGGGTTAATTGTATGATTCTCGTCATTACGATTCCATTGAAATTGACAGAATCAAATTGTGAGGCCCGTAAGTTACAAAACGATCATCGAGGATTTCTAACCTAGTCAACTTCGGAATACGTGACATCCATAAAAAACTTGAATTGTATATCCAGTTGTCTCGCTGAAATTGTCTCTCCATTCTCTTCACATCACAAAAAATGGTACCCCAATCCGACATTGTATGAGTAAGTTATGATCTTTTTAAGATCAACACAGGTAGTGTCAACATCTCCTTCAGTCAGGTAACTAGTTAACACCTCCCATACACAAAAAAATCATTTTTTTAACAACATTTGTTTTAATGTAAAACAATTTAATTAAAATTATACTTTAGTTTAAATTTATTCCAATTTAAAAAGAAAATATTTAATTTCAAATTCACATGAATTGAAATAAATTAATTAAAAATGATGCACAAATGTATTGGGACTACTATATAATATATTAATGTATGGGGATTATTACATAAGGTTTTAAATCTTATGTGGAGGGGAGGGACCATGGCCCACATTGCCCCCTCCACGTTTCCTCATTTTAAAATAAGTGTGCCCCCACCTCTAAACAAAACACTTAAACAATTTTGTGTGCCCCCTCCAAATTTCCTCCTTGTTTTAAAATAAGTGTGCCCCACCTCTAAACAAAACACTTAAACAAATTTATGCACCTACAACAATATGTTCAACAACCAAAGTAGCTTGCTTACTCGGATAATCTTACATCACACGCTTAGATAGAACTCGGGAGAGTTGACAACAAGTGCCCCAAATTGCACTCGGGAGAGTTGACAAGAAGTTCCCTGAGTACACTCGGGAAAGTTAACAAGTGAGCCGATTCACACTCAGCGACAATGAAACTAACTCCTTTTATAGTTATAATATGTTTAAGTTTCAAACACATAGGTTATCATGTTATTTAAGTAAAAAATCAAGCACATATATATATACATACATACATATATATATATATATATATATATATATATATATATATATATATATATATATATATCTTAAGGAATATGAATAGGCTTAGCATTGGTCGTATTTTTTAATGGAGAAGAAAGGGGGATCCATGAACCTCCAAATTTTGAAGTTGGAGTATGATGGGGAGGGGATGTAGTATCCCACCCCTTTCCCATGATACTCATCATGATTTATATGTGCCATGAAAATGTGAAAGCAAGGGAGGGCTCATGCCCCCCCTTGTTCTTATCCTTTTTTTGAAATATTTTAATGATAAAGTCTAAGTTTGAGAGGTGAGGTAGAGTGGTGGAGGGATCCCCCCATTTTAACATTTTTAAAATTATTTTTAATTCCCCCTTTGAACTTATTTAAGACCATTTTTAAACCAAGTACTATCACATGAAACCAATTTTAATGTATGACAATTCAAGCTTAGTGATTCTGCAACACTTGCATGACGATGATACATAGAGAGAGTCCAAGCTTTGAATTTGAAATTATCGCTTGCATAGAGAGATTGTATGAGTGGGAACCAACATGATCATTCAAAAAATTTCATAACTTAGCCTCCATCTTTCACATGACGAGGTTCATGACATAGCCTCTGATGCAAAGGAGTTATTTCAAACTTCTTCAATGTGCATCGGAGGAGTTCATTCAAACTCCTCTGATGTGCATCAAAAGAGTTCATTCAAAATACTCTGATGTGAATCGAAATTGTTCGTTCAAACTCCTCTGATGTAAATCGAAGGAATTTCCATCAAATTTTCTTATGCAAATCAGAGGAGTTGCCATCAACTCCTCCAAAACCTAAAAAAAATTCATTTCATAAATTGGTCATAAGGTTTGACTCAAATCTTCGTTTCACACATTCTTTATACCATTGGAAAGGTATTTCTGAGGTATAAGACTTTCTATTTATAGTATTTAATAAATTCATAAACTATTGCCTTAATTTTTCAAGATGAATATAGCGTACTTTATTGGCAGCCCTAGAGAACACAACACCTCAATCATGAGAAAACAAACCCGGAATTGAAAATAGTGAAGTTTACTTGATATTTCGATCATTTAATGCCTAAGTTATATGCATTCTAATGATTATTCGATATAGGTTATTTGAAGTTACTCTCATATACTATATGTTGAATGGTTCCAAGTATCGAGCGGAGGAGGTTCATGTTCAACATTCTCGCGATTCTATCTACAACTAAAGATGACGAAAAAGCAATAAAAAAAGTTGTAGCAGTGAAAGAGGAGAAGAGAAGGTAATCAGATGCAAATGACTAAGGAAAGGGTCCAAATAATTGAACAATCAGATTCCCTAATGTCCAAGCTAGTCATTATGTCACACAAGATGCACTACAACCAAAATCCATGACGGTGCACTAGCACTAGAGAACAAATTCGAATTGTAACTAGTGATTTCCCCCCTCATCATTACAAAGGTGATAAAGATAAAATTTGGAAACGAAAGATCACTAGGGTAGGAACAAGGCCAAGGGTCACATCAACCTTCAATAAATACTAGAATTGTATCCGAGAGAAGGGATTTTGGCTCTTCAAACATTGTATGCTTCTGAACTATTTTGGGAATATAGTGTCAACTAAAATTGGAGAGATTTCCTTAGAGTTTTCATGGACTATTGTTGAAACTGTTAATGCAGAGAATCCCTCAGGGACAACTTTTGATAGAGAGAAGGACTTGCATGTGTGGCATTTTTACTGTGAACTATTTCAAGTAGAATGTTTTTTGTTCACATGGGTTGTATGAGCATGTTTGTTTATGGACTATTATAACGCAATATATGTTTTCTTGTAGTTGTGTTACTCTTTCTTATATTACATGTCCTGATCGAATGAGTTGCCAATGTATGTGATATAGTGATTTATAATATTCTGGTTATAAATTCATGTGCATGTGTTATCTGACTTTATTTCTTTATTTCAACTATTTGGGTGAGGCTATTGGTAGAGTTAGTTTAATTTCATAGCTCATTCACTTACGTTAATTCGCTCCTAGCTAGGATAGGGTATATTATAAGTAGATTAGATTATTTCATTTACATAGACTTAATATACATCTTTCATTTTCATAACCATCCATCATTCACCCTCATTAGTGGATCAGGCCACAACCAGTAAAACCAAACCGACATTGGTTGTCGAGATGGAATCTGGATGGGTTCCCTATTCTAAATGGTGAGAGGTCTAATTGGGAATTCTTACTGGGGGTAAGCCCTTACTGCTTTCAGGAAAATTTAGACCCGTCAATAGAACTGGTGCTAGAAGGAGGGTCGTATGACAAGTGTACCCATGTGGAGTCATTTCCATTAACATTTAACCAACACATGGCTCCTCTCCATACTCCTATAATGACATGTCTCTGCATTCACACATATCAAATGATTCAACATCGCTTGACGAAACCTTAAGATTTTTCAACACAATGAAACATGTCAACAATTCATTCCAACATTCGAATGGTGAATTAAAGTTTGGTTTAGGACCTTTCCAGTAAAATTGATTCATAGCTGGAAAAAAATTATGAAAATGTTTATCACACCTCATGAAGATTATGTATATGATGAACTCTTTGATGATCTCAAAGGAATATGTAGGCTCAGAAACAAATTTGTGGATAATTTATTCCTAAGAGTTATTCATATTTTTCGTATATTCCCTGGAAATGACAAACACTCATAATAACTAATCTCAAATTAGTTTTCCCGTCTTGTCCTTGATCCTAAAAGGTGTGACCTGGATGATCAAACCATATCTAGTTCACAAAATTTGGGTCTAACCACTAAATATAATGGGTACAAAATCTCTAATAAACACTCTATTGAAACTACAGGGGAATCTTTACCAGAAATCTCAAAGCCTGTAGACTCGGAGTGTGAACTATTTAACGATCCCCCTTTAGAAAATCATGAACATATTATGGTATGTGATGATTCCCTCATTGAATAAATCTCGTCATCTTCAGAATCTAAATATTTGCATCCCCTTTGTACAAATATGTTTGACGGAAGTCACCTGCATGCGAAACCATCTATTTATCCCACATTACACTCTTCACATTGCCCTTTTAATGAAGAAACAACGAATGATAAACCATACCTAAAAGAGTTCCCAGCCCTGATCGACCAATATTTCATTCCTAATGACGGTCCATCCATGACACGTAACCATTCAAAATATGAACTTCCAGACCCTATTAAGTCCCAATTTTATATTGACAACCTCATTTGCGATGGCTACTTTTTTGTTCCAGAATTAAATGTGAGCACTAAACTGCCATTTGTTGATCCTTTACAATTTGAAATTTTTAACTTGGATGCACAGATGATAGTCACTGAAAATCTAAGATATGCATAACATAGTGATTTTTTGGATCCTCATGAAGAAATGACAATAAACGAATATCCCATCATCACACAAAGCATAGGAAACATCAAGGTAATTCGGGAAACACCATCATCTCAATCTGCTCTGAAATTATCTGTTAATCCACAAGAGAAAATACATCAATGGTCCTTGGATATTATCTCATGTAGCACACCCAACCTTATACATGTTAGGCTATGCCACACTTAAAATCTTGCGGAACTTCATACATATAAGACTTAAACAAACAATTAGATTCTTCTAATACACAGATTCATGCAGAATTAACAATAAGCCTATACATACATCATACACAAGAAATACTCATAAATATAAAGACATGTATAAATACACAACATGCAATTGAAAACATAATTGATACTTATCTTTTTATAGAATACCACAAACTTCGAGCAAACCTTTCATGATCCTCCTACCCTTAGACCACATTGCTCATCACTCTCAACACTGGGTCACCCCCGAGATAGGACTAAACTCCACCTAGGTAAAGGGATTCCTAGGCTAAGTTGAGACAAATCAGACAACAAAGATGAATCTCATTCCAGAGGCCAACTCAAACTAATAGCCTACAGCCTCTCATTCCCCACATGCCTGTCCCACCCCAAGTAGTTTTCTCCTTCTCTTCTCAAAAGTCATTTGGCTACCCCACTTCCCTTCCAGGGATTCAACAATAGGTCGGATAGGAATTCTCAAAGCACTATAGCTGCAGTTGGGTTCCCCCAGGAAAACAATTCCCAAAAATTCTCTCACCTGGAGAGAGTTCCTCACAGGCCTGACAACCCACTTCTTCAATCCAGCTCTCTAGTCAAACATGTACAGTCTTAGGTAAAGGCAGGAGCAGAAAATAGGTATGGAATAGGTGTTGTTCACAACATAAAGGTACAATATCGAATCAAGTCAGTGCATGTGTGATGTGTCTTCTAGGAGGGATCTGAGTTACCATTGATAACAAGAATGTATGGGTAGCTGAAGAGTGCATATAGGTTCCATAGGTACGTGAATCATGCAAAGGTCAACTGATGAAGAGAATGATCAATCCCCCTTAATGGTTGAGTGAGTGCACTCAAGAATGGGGAAAAATGGGGAAAAAGATGAATTTTCGCACATATATTTGCATGTGCACTGATTGACACATGGCCCTCCAGGAATTTGTTCCTCTCCACTTGTAGATAACTCCAATTCCGATAAGAAATTAGGATAATATGAGATTTATCCTTTCCTTAGTATTTTGGAACAATAATATAATATTCCCTTAGAGTTAAGCCCTCTAGATTAGCACCTTTTCTAAGCTCTTAGCCCCTCCCTTTCCTTTCCCAGTGGAGTTTAGTCTCACATACTCTTTTATTGTGGTCGTTATACACACAATGATGTATTATATTAATGATATGAGTGTTTATAGATACAAAATTAGGCTCACTAGCCTTTAGCATCTAGGCTCTCTGGCCTAATCATCACATAAGCCTCCTAGC
This sequence comes from Picea engelmannii, assembly GCA_009831015.1. Classification (NCBI taxonomy): domain Eukaryota; kingdom Viridiplantae; phylum Streptophyta; class Pinopsida; order Pinales; family Pinaceae; genus Picea; species Picea engelmannii. The sequence continues at coordinate 1,423,280 of ML777128.1, forward strand.
TTATTATAACTTGGCTCACCAGCCTATAAAACATATTTACAATTCAATTGGGGGTCAGCCTTGGGGTATTACAATCCCCTCCCATTATTTTTGCATTGTCCTGGATGCAATACATATATACATTTATCATCAAAATTTTCAAAAACCTTCAAAAAGATGTGGGTATTCTGCCCGCATAGCATCTTCGTGCTCCCAACTTGCATCCTTAGAACTGTACCAGGTCCATTGGACCTTTAATAGCTATATGGCTTGATTATGAAGCTGCTTGATCTTCTAGTCTAGTATGCGTGCTCGATGCACTTGAAAAGAACCTTCTTGCTCCACCTGAATCACATTACAATCAATAACATTATTAGCATCAAGTACATACTTTTTGAGCAATGATACATGGAATAAATTATGAATAGACATTGATGTGGGTAATGTAAGCATATATGCTACATGCCCAATCCTCTATGGGATTTCAAATGTCCCAGAATAATGAGATGCCAAGTTTGAATAATTTTCCAACTTCAGGGAACTTTTGTTTGCCTTCACTTTCAAGAATACATGATTACCCACTTTAAATTCCCTGTGAATTCTACTCCTTTCAGCATAACGTTTCTACCTATCTTGAGAAGCCTTCAAATTTTGATTTATTTTTTACATTTCTTGTTCCATTTCTCTAAGTAAATTGGGTCCAACCACTGCTCTATCTGTTGGGTTGTCCCAACTTACAGGTGTGTTGCACCTTCTACCATAAAGTGCCTCAAATGGGCTCATCTTTAGTGATGTTTGGTGCCCATTGTTGTAAGAAAACTCTACCAAGTGAAGATGGTATTCCCATTTTGATGTTTTATCCATCACAATCATCTTAAACATATCCTCCATCACTTGATTCACCCCTTCTATTTTCCCATTAGATTCTGGATGATAAGTTGTGCTAAAATTTAAATTTGTTCCAAATCCTTTAAATAATCCTTTCCAGAAATTCAATGTGAATTTTGGATCTCTACTAGACACAATTGTATTGGGTATACCATGAAATCGAGCAATTTCCCTCATATAAATATCATCAACATTATTTTCTTTGTGAGTGAGCTTCATTGGAATGAAATGGGTAGCTTTGGTAACCTTGCCCACCACTACCATGATAGCATCATGATGTTTTCTTGTTTTGGGCAGTTTGGTGATGAAGTTCATTGTTACTACTTACCATTTCCACTCAGGAATGGGTAATTGTTGCAACAACCCAACTGGGTGTCTATGCTCATCCTTGACCTTTTGAAAATCCAAAAATTTGGCAATGTACTCAACAATTTATTTCTTCATGCCTGGCCAATAATATTGGCTCTTGATAGCTGCAATAGTTCTCTGATATGCTGGGTGTCCAGCATACGATACATTATGCATTTCTCTCAATATCATATTTTTCAATTCTTGGTAGTTTGGTATATAAATTGTTCTTTTGTACCTAAGAACTTCATCATTTCCCAACTTATAGTCTTCATTTTTCTGCTGCAAATTATCTTGCTGAAATTTTGTGATCATTTCTATGTATTGCAAATCTGATTTTGCAGCCTCCAATATTCTATATTTCAAATCATATTGGTACATGCTAATGGTTGTAGAATGCAGCTCATGCACTCTTTTGTTGAGTGCATCAACCACTTTGTTCTCTTTCCCTTTCATGTGATCTATATCAAAGACATATTCACTGAGACATTCCAACCACCTGCTCTGCCTGGAATTTAGAGTTGGTTATCCAAATAAATATTTCAGGCCATGATGGTCTGTCCTTAACTCGAACCTTTTTCCCATGAGTTAGTTCCTCCACTTCTTCAAGGCATGTACTATGGCTGCCAACTCCAAATCATGAGTGGCATAATTCCTTTCATGCTCCTTTAACTTCCTTAATTCATAACATACAACATACCCATTTTGATTGAGGACTCCACCAAGTCCTTCTTTGCATGCATCTATGTATACCATGAAATCTTCATTTGGATCATCAATCCTTAGAATTGGAGCACTGGTTAATAATTGCTTCAATTATTGGAAGCTCTTTTCACATTCTACTATCCACTGAAAATTTACTCCTTTCTTTTATAAAGAAGTGATCGGGTGGGAAATCTTTGAGAATTTTGCAATAAATATTTTTTAATAGCTTGCAAGGCCCATGAAGGATCTGACTTCTGTCACATTCTTAGGTGATGACCACCCTCTAATGGCCTCAAACTTTTCAAGGTCCATTGCTATCTGTTCCTTAGATATGATATGTCCCAAATAATGAATTTGGTTCTGATAAAATGAGCACTTGCTCAATTTGGAATACAATTGATGCTCCTTTAATACTTGTAATGCCATCTTCAATTGTTGTTCATGCTCTTCTTCCAACTTGTAATATATAAGAATTTCATCCAAAAAAACAATGAAAAACTTATCTAAGTACTCTCTAAAAATATCATTCATTAAACACATGAAGACATTTGGTGCATTTGATAACCCAAATGAAACCATTGTGAACTCATAATTACCATACCTTGTTATGAAGGAAGTCTTGATTATGTATTCATATTTAATTCTTACTTGATGATACCCTGATCTGAGATCGATCTTGGAGAATATTTTTTCATTCTTCAACTGATCAAAGAGGTTATCGATCCTTGAAAAAGGATACTTATTCTTTACAATTACTTTGTTCAATTGCCTGAAGTCAATACAAAGTCTTAATGTTCCATCCTTCTTCTTCACAAATAAAACTGGGGCACCCCAAGGGGACACACTTGGGTTTATCTACCCCTTCTTCAAAATCTCTTCAAGTTGCATTTTCAACTCCTTCAGTTCTGGTGTACTCATCCTGTAAGGATTATTTGATACTAGAAATGCTCTAGGCATCAAATTTATAGAGAAATCAATATCTCTTTTAGGAAGTAATCTCGGTATTTCATTAAACACATCATCAAACTCCTTTAGGAATGCATAATATTCAATAGTTGACACCTTATCCTTAGGTCTTTCTTCCATATGAGCTGAAAATATTTGGCATCCCTTCCTGTAAAATTTATTCAGCTACATTGCTGAGATTTTTCTAACAGTTACTGCCCTGGGAATTCACTGGATTGTCCTTGGTTTCCCTTCCTCATCCAGGAAAGTAAATTTATTTTTATGACAGTCTAATATAGCATGGTGTTATTCTAACCAATCCATACCAATTAAACAGTCATAGGAACCTAAAGGCAAGATGTTCAAATCTTCCTTGGTGATCAACCCATTCATGCCCACTGGACATGACTTAACAATCTCATTAACCTTTCTTTTGGCTCCGATAGATAGATGCACCCACAAAAATTTTCCATACTTGCTTCTTGGAAAATGAAATATTTCCACCATCTTAGCATCTATATAACTATGACTATCTCCTGAATCAATTAAAATTGCAATGGTTTGGTTGTTGATTATACCTTCCACTTCAATTATGTGTGATTGAAATTCAACTTGCTTTTTGTTCAGGGATGCATAGATCCTGGGTACAGTATGTCGATGTACTCCACTTTTTTATCTTTCTATACATTGTGAACAGATGACACTTTTTCACTTCTGTGAGGACAATCTCTATACTTATGGTCTCGTTTACAACCCCAACATTGAATAGGTGGATGCCTTGGCCTTTGCCCACCTATCTCAATCATTATAATCTCTCTAGAAGTTGGTTGTCCCTGAGGAATATTTCTGAAGAATGGTGGCTTATTCCATTTCTTCCTCTATTCCATCTTGAACTTATTCTTGTCTTCCCAAGATTTTTGGAAAGTTGGCTTTCCTTTATGTTCATCATATAGGCATTTAGCTCACCTTGTGGTCTCCTCCAAAGTCTTGGGATTATCATATTGTATCTTGTCGCTGATGAATGATGGAAACCCACTCAAATACCTCTGAATCTTAATTGTCTCATCCTTGATGAAGGAGACATACTTTAATAGTTCTAAAAACCTTATTTCATATTCATCAAGGTCATCCTCCCTAGCTTGAGTTCAAATAACTCATTCATTTTCTTGTCATAATATCTCTTAGTCAAGTATTTATTTTCAAAATACTTCTTAAATTCCTTCCAAGTAACATTTTTCTCTTTAATGTGTTTCACATGCACAAGTTGATCCTACTACATGGGTGCCTTTCCCTTGAGCTTATAGATAACAATTCTTCCTTCTACATGTGAAGAATAATTATGCAATTGAAAATATTTTCTCATGCCTAGCAGCCTTGTCTCTGCAGCTTCATCCTTCTTGTGCTCACCATCAAATGTAGGAGGTTTGATTTTGTTCATTTCTCCTCGCAATTCATCCACCCCAGACCTCTTCTTATGTTTCCTGTCAAGGGATGAATTGGAGCTATTATGTGCTCTCTTATTGGAATTCCTTGGGGAGTGATGTCGATGTATGCTAACACTCATTGATCTTCCTTTCTCCTCAGGAGACCTATTGATTCCTGATTTACTTGAGCCATTCTCCTTATCCAATTTCTTTTCAATTATGTCCAGGATCTACATTAACTTCATGTTGAAGTCCTCCTGCTATGCCTTGGATTTCATAAGCCTTTCATTATCATCTTTATGACTTTGGACATATTTATGCAAATTTTTAATGGTCTCTACCATATTAATGTTTTCATCCTTTACTTCTCCATGTCCATTGGAGTTTGTTCCTTCAATACCCATATGGAAATCCATCCATTTGATATCATCTTCCTAGATGTAAGCCCCCTATGCATATTCCATTCCTCTGCACTCTATGTTGATCCTAATCTGATCTAGTTTTTGTTAACTCTATAATATGTGCAACCAACAGAACTTTGTCAGGATAACTGTTTCAACAATTTCATGAAAATATGAACCATTCTAGTTCAATAATATATTATACTTATTTCTTCTAATTTTCTAAGAATTTTTCTATTCAACTCAATTTTCTGGCTGAACAGTTATGTTATACTATCCAATATATTTCCAATGATTTCTCCCTTGCTCAATTTTGAGTCTTGAGTTGAAAGTTATGGATATTTGAAAAATTGTGCTTCCTTGGAGGTAATTCCTGTACTATTCTTCTTCTTTCTCAAAGCTGAATTGGCTCTTGCATCCGTATTGGATCCTCTCTTCAGGTTTAAAGGCCTTGTTTACTTATTTAGGTGTAGGCTTGTACAAATAAAAACACCCACAGGGTCCTTTTCTAAGCCCCTTCCTGTCCTAAAAATCAATTTTCAGGCACTAGCCATTTTTCTTTCTCCCCCAATCTCATGTGACCATGGGCTATGACCAAGCACTTAGCTACACAGTGTTGTTCTGAGCTCTGGTTATTTGGAGCTTCGTAAATTCAGGATTTTCAAGTTTTCATATCATCACACTTTACTTTATCTGAACACTGAACTAGAGAACTCTGGGAGGGTACTTATTTGGAGCTTCGGGGCTCCAGTGCTTCAGAGCTTAGGGATTCTAAGGTTCTTATAAATTTACACATTATTTCTCCTAAACTCCGAAATTTCGAATTTCTAGGCTGGAACCTCAACTTTTCATTACTTTGGCACTTAGTTTCTTCAGGATTTGGAAGTTTTGACCACACAACACACAAAGTTCCCCGAACTTCGAATGAGCGAACTACTCCGATGCTCCCACGCTCCGAAGCTTTGAGCTTCAAATGATATTGCAAAAACATACACACATATCCATGAATACCGAATCTCCGAATTTTTGGAGTCTCATCAAAAATCATGCACCAGGGGGTTGCTACGTGTTGAAAATATATAGATGACACATGGCCCAATATATGGGTGACATGTTTCAAGTTCTAATTGGCCCAAAAAGGCCTATGAAAATCCTGAAACAAGATGACATTTGGCATGCTTAGAGTGGGTCCATGTTACCCTAGGTGACATTAGCATGCCATGTCACTCTAGCGCTCCTAGACTTTAGAGAAATTCTCATTACCACACAACACATCTCTTGAATGTCGAATTTCCGAACAATTCCACGTCACCTTAAGTGACATCATCATGTCATGTCACTCTGATGCTCTGGGACTTCGGGAATTTCGAGAGTCCCAAACCATAACACATCAAAACAACCGAATGTTGAACTTCCTAAATCCCAAATAGTGTTCTCCATAGCTTTGGAACTTCGAGGCTCCAAGACTTCAAAAAACTTCTCATCTACACACTTTAAAACTCTTAATCACTGAACTTCCAAACTCCCTATCAGGTCCATGTCACTCTGACGCTCCGGGACTTGGGCACTTCGGGCTTCAGTAGATATCACACCAACACACTTTATAACTCTCGAATGCTGAAATTCCGAATAGGGTTTCCCTGGAGCTTAAAATCTTTGGGGCTCGAGGACTTTGAAACTTCGGGCTTCAAAGGATTTCACTTCTAAACACCACCCCACCCCAGAACTGTTGAACGATAAAATTATGAACACTTTTTAATCTTTGGAAATGTTTTCCCAAACATGAACAATTTTGATTGGTTCCAGACTTTGAGACTTCGGGAAAAACCCCACTCCGCACAACCACAACCATATTTCCATGAACATCAAACTGTCAAATGACTTGGGGGATCCAATGTCTTCCTTCTCCCAAATGATCTATGATGTGGGTTCGCTCCGAGACTTCGAAGCTTCAAGGATTTTTCCTCTTTCACAATAAAATTTTAAAACAGCTGGAGGGAGAATTTGGAAGGAATTTGGTGCTTAACGACTACACACCTTCTCTAGATCCAATGGTTGTGAAGGATTCAATCCCCTCCCAAACAGATCTCAACCCTTCTTCTTCTCACAAAGAGAGATTTATCTTCTCTAATTTTGGAACTTACAGAAGTATCCTGCGCACTCCTTGCACTTCAAATTCGACCCCTCCCAGGTTAGATTTCTCTTGTACAGATATTGAATTATGAGAATTTCATCACTTTGGCCAATTTCCTCTAATTTTCCAAGCATTTAACAACAGAAATTGGGGTTTTTGCCCAATTCCATTCAAGTGACTCAAATCAACTTGCTCAACCCATCTAGGCTTAGTGTTGGAAATTGGGGCTCTAATACCAAATTATAACACACCCAACATTATACCTGTTGGGCTATTCCACAATTAAACTCTTGTGTAACTTCATACATATAAGACTTAAATAGACAATTTCATTCTTCTAATACACAGATTCATGCAAAATTAATAGTAAGACTATACATACAACATACATAGGCAATACTCATTAATATAAAGACATTTATAAATACACAACATGCAATTGAACACAAAATTGATACTTATCTTTTTATAGAAGACTACAAACTATGTGCAGACCTTCCACGATCCTCCTAGCCTTAGACCATGCTTCTCATCACTCTCAATAGTGGGTCATCCCTAAGGTGGGACTAAAATCCACCTGGTTAAAGGGATTCCTAGGCTAGGATGAGACAAATCAGACAACATGAAGGATCTCATTCCAGGGGCCAACTCAAACTAACAACCTACAACCTGTCATTTCCCACATTCCTGTTCCACCCCAGGAAGTGTGCCCCTTCTCTAATCAACAATCCTTCAGTTTCCCCACTTCCCTTCTATGGATTCAGCAACAAGAAGGACAATAATTCTCAGAGCCCTATAGCTGAAGTTGTCCTCCCTCAGGAAAACAATTCCCAACAATTCTCTCACTTGGATAGAGTTTCTCACAGGCCTGACAACCTGTCTCTTCAATCCCACAGGCATGACAACCTGTTTCTTTAATCCCTCTCTCTATTCAACCAGGTACAGGATCAGGTAAAGGAAGCAATGAAAAATAGGTATGGAACATGTGTTGTTCACAACAGAAAGGTGTAGCACTGACTCAGGTCAGTACAGGTGCATTGTTTCTTCCAGGAGGGATCCGAGTTACCACTAATAACAATAAAGTATGGGTATCTCAAGAGTGTGTGCAGGTTCCATAGTTGTGTGAATCATGCAGAGGTCAAATGATAGAGAGAATGTTCAGTCCCCCTAAATGGCTGAGTGAGTGCGCTTGTGAATGGGGAAAAAATGGGAAAACAGAGTAATTTACCCACATATATTTGCATGCGCCCTGATTGACACATGGCCCTTCAGGAATTTGTTCGTCTCCACTTGTAAATCATTGAACTTCTCATAAGAACTTAGGATAATATGATATTTATCCTTGTCTTAGTATTTTGGAATAATAATATAATATTCCCTTAGAGTTAAGCCCTCTAGCTTAGCCCCTTTTCTAGGCTCTTAGTTCCTCCCTTTTCCTTCCTAGTGGAGTTTAGTTCCACATACTCTTTTATCGTGGTCGATCTAAATGAAGTGATGTATTATATCAATGATATGAGTGTCTACATATAAAAAATTAGGCTCACTGGCCTTTAGCATCTAGGCTCTCCAACCTAATCATTACTAAACCTCCTAACTTATAATCACTTGGCTCACCAACTTATAAAACATATTTACAATTCAACTAGGGCTCAGTCTTGGGTTATTACATCTCAATACTCCAACATTCTTCACATGATTTCATCGATGTCATGGGAGAAGGTCTGGAGCCACATGTCCTTCATTGTTTCCATTCAACAATCAAATATCATCTCTCCCCTCAACATGTAGAATATGTGAAATTTGAACCCGCAGAGATATACATCGATAATGAAGCACTATGATTTGAACCGATAATTACATCAGGCTCTCATTGTCTTATTTCAACCCTTGGGATGAGCAATACCACCCACTCTGATACTACCTCACAATATACATTGCACGCAAATTTATTTTTTGAGTCTCATCAGTTATGTCACTCACTTTCTAATTCCTCCCAACAATCAATTCTTCCAATCTTTCATCCCTCGCTTCTTCTTTCTCTAGAATTGAACTTCAATGAACATGCAATCACGGGTTTAGAGTTTCTTTATTGGCTCCATTAGCACTATGCTTACGCCTAGCCTTCTTTCAGCCAGTGTAGGGTAGGTTATTAATAGGATTAACATGGTTAGCTTACTTCCTTTCTACCTGCCTAACTTATATATTTTCTTTTTTTTTTCATTTGAATATCATCGATTTCAATTTGTCTTGGATTCAATAGATATCACTTGTTGCGATTAGTCTAGTTTGCAGTTTGTGAAGGTGTGATTTAGTTTAAGTTGTTTTTCATCAAAGGCTTCTTATTTTTCATTTAATTATTTTTGTTTTCTCTAACTAAAATTTTGGCTTAATATTAGTTTTCTTCCATCTTCATGAGGAAACCATGTGCAGGATTTTTATGAGAGGTTCAATTGAAAAATTCACTTGTCTCAACAACATTTACCCTGACATTGATAGTTTGGAAGTCGATTACCCTTGTTGGGGAATACTATATATATTGGAAAATATTGAGACTGGATTGAAAGATCACATCAGTTGTCACAGCCTCACTCAGGATTGTGTCTATTAAGAAAAACCTTTGGAGTGATGGTTACTCTATGATAGAAGGTGTGATTATCCTCAAGAAACAATTCATAAATTTCCAATCCCCCTATGATGATTCAATCACAATGAGATCTAATTTCATGGATACTAACTCATCAAAAGGCTCTCAAGCACACTCCTTTGGGGAAGAAATAGTGATCATCACAATCATAGTCTTGTGCTTCCCAAAGGGAATATTTCTGAACAATTTTGATCATGGAAATATATATACACTTGAAAACAAGGACAAGATTTGAAGAGCTCACACGTATTCAGAGGATTTGAATTGATCATGCACCATTTGGAATTATGCTTAGTTCAACATGTTGTGTTGTAACATCATTTCTAGAGCTTGAAGAATGGAAGAGGAAAAAAATATCTCACAATCCCAGAGAAGATAAATATGGTGGACAACTAATTAGAGTTATAGCCAATCCTTACCCATGAAGCATGAGGCTGCAAAATTGAATTGGAAGTCTTTAGAAAATCATAATGAGAGGTGTAGTTCTCATCCAGTGCTGGCACTAAAACCCATCTGAATGAGGTAATACACGTATAATATTTCACATGGATTAGTTATTTTAAGACATTGCAAACTTCTAGCTGGTCGGAACACGTGAATATCCTCAAAACTTCTGAAAACACTCATTTGTGATTTCTTTATCAATTCACTTTCTTTCCTAATCGCATATTGTTGATCATCATTCATCTAAGGTTTTAATTTTTCAGTTGCAACAAGGAATTGGACTAAGTTCATATCTAACCCTAAATGCATATTTTCTTATTGTTCTTTCATCATCATCTTTTCCCCTCAAAGCAGTTCATTTCTTAGATTATGCTTTTCCTCTGATGTTTGATTATACTTAACGACATATAGTCCTCTCACCCGTGTCTATTTTTTATATGAAAATCCTCTACAATGGAAAAGCAATGAATTAACTTGCCTCTCTTTCGTAGCTCATGAGCAAAAATGGGAGGTATCTATTTAAATATAAATCGAGACTATCTAGGAATAGTGTGTCAGCATTCTAACTAGGACTAAACATATTGGTTAATCAATGGTCATCCTTTCATATTGGCTTGTGAGAAGATCCTATGTAATGGGGGAACCATCGACACACTAAGTATCTACTTGTGTGAAGGGTGAAGTTTCAAATTCTAAAGGATTGAAACCAAAAGGGATATATTTCGTAGACAGGTACAACAAATATTCAAATAAATATCAATAGCTGATAGTCATCCCCTATCAGGATAAAACGCCACTACTTTCTCCATCCACTGAATTCTAAGCATGCACTAAATAAGTTGGTAAGGAATGGAAAGGAAACTTTGACTAGACTAGGGGACATGCAGATATCTCTACTTGGGCTATGGACGCTCGTTGGCAGCAGAGCAAGGTATGTGATGTCGTGGTGACTCTATTGGGGATATGGACACTCATGGAAAATGGAGAAACACCTACGATATATATATATATATATATATATATATGCACTTGGTGAAAAATGTTTATTTATCCCAAATATATATCAGTCCCAAGACAAAGATACCAACCTGTATCGTCAACGCAGTTTAAGGAAATAAACCTCATCATAACTCATCCTCTACTTACAACAGATGATCTTCACTGGCCGATATGCAAGCATATTTAGTGAGTCCACCATGATGAAATATTTCAGGTAACTGTTGAGCATTATTTCCATAATTTTTATCTTAAAAGTAATTATATGACCTCCTACATTGTCTGCATATCAGTTAGGAAAGACTAACGGAGATTCTGGCTTCGCTCAATGTATCGCCATTTGTTGCACGTGCACAACAGCCTCCCAATTTTATTTCCTTAGCATCTCTCCAAGACAAGAAATTGGGCCTCCATTAAATTCTTCAAACCGGAACCCTCATACTCTCTCCCTCATGAAAATGGTTATGCCCAAGTTTTTCCTCTCACTCTTCTCGCCTCAACATTTCTGGTTCCTCCCCATATCACTTCTACCCGATGATCCACACTTCAGTCAGTCTCCTCTTTCGACGCGGATACATAGCATACCAACGAGCACATTCTTCTTCCACATTTTCATTGACACACTACTGATTTTCTCATCAGTACATCGTCCACCTCCCTTTGAACTTGGTTGACACACAATTGCGCTTCTGCCAAACCTCACTAACACACACCTTCATCGTCGATGAAGTTTGCATGATCAACATCGTCTCACTGATATTGGTCACATGATTATCTTCAACACATGCACGCCTTTCACCAGCTAACTCCCTTCAACTCATGTCATTGCATCGCATTTCGACAACATCCCTCTCTTTCGCTTCGTTGCACTACATATCGACAAGGATCGCCTCTTTCTCATCAACATGTTGCCTATTGATAAGTTTCCCTCTTCTATCCTCAATATGTCAGTTGAAGGATTTCGACCCCTCATTGTCGCCAAGTGCATCAAATATTATCTTCTCCCTCTCGCTAACACTGACTAGGTCAGTGTGGCCCACTTTTGTCTTGAGGCTTATCTCATCCCCCTCCCAGCTTAGATCCCTTCTTGTTGCACTCATTAGTTAATCTCATTAGATTTCCAATTACTAAACTCTCCACGCCCATCTAGACAGTTTTTCAATTATTTCCTATCTCACTTGATTCGCTTCAGATTGCAGTCGTAATCAAGTTCGTAGTGTTCCCTAGTGGATTTCTTCATGCATGTGGTACTAGCTTGTTTTCTTTAAGTTTCTTGATGTTATGACTAAACATTCATTGTGAAAGCATCACCTGAAATCAAATGGGATAACCACAACTCCTTTTGGTCTTGTGTTGGTTCTGAAATACACTTCAAAAGAAATTTGGTCCTTTCAACTCCTAGATAGTACTAAGTGCAATGGACATCTGTTGACTGTTTTGGAAGATTTATAACTTTGTGCTATCGATGCATAACCTCAGTCTCAATAGGTGAATCGGGATCATGTACATCACAGATGACCCGACAACTGAGAAAATCTAATTTTGGCGAAGAAGTCGCAAAAACAATACCCAAACTTTCATTAAAAAGTGTCTTTGAGCGCATTTTTAGGTGTTCGTCAAAGTCATTTTTTCATCCCTAAAATATGTTAATTGTATGATTCCCGCTATTATGATTCCAACGCAACTGACGAAATCGAATTCTGAGGCCCAAAAGTTACAAAATGATCAATGAGGACTTCTAGTCTAGTCAGCCTCGGTAGTCATGACATCGATAAAATACTTGAATGACATATCCAGTTGTCTCTCCAAAAGAATCTCTACGTTCTCTCCGCATCGCAGAAAACGGTACCTTGGTTTGACATTGTATGAGTAAGTTATAAGCTTTTTAAGGTCAAGTCATGTAGCGTCAACATCTTCTTCAGTGAGGTAACTAGTTAGCACTGCGCATACACAAAAATCTCATTTTTATTAACAACATTTGTTTTAATGTAAAACTATTTAATTAGAATTACACTTTAATTTAAATTTATTTTAGTTTTAAAAGAAAACATTTAATTTCAAATTCACATGAATTAAAATAGATTAATTAAAAATTATGCACAAATGTATGAGGATTATTATATAAGATTTTAATGTATGTAGTTTATTACATAAGGTTTTAAAGCTTACGTGGACGGGAGGGACCATGGCCCACATGGCCCCCTCCACGTTTCCTCCTTGTTTTAAAATAAGTGTGCCCCCACCTCCAAACAAAACACTTAAATAATTTTATGCACCTACAACAATATGTTCAACAACCAAACTAACTTACTTACTCGGAGAAGCTTACATCATGAGCGTAGATAGAATTGGAGAGAGTTGAAAACAAGTGCTCCTAATGGCATTAGGGAGAGTTGAAAACAAATACCCCGAGTACACTCGGAGAGTTAACAATAAGTGAGTTGACTCAGGCTCGACGACAACGAAACTAAGTCCTCCAATAGTTATAATATGTTTAAGTTTCAAACGCCTAAGTTACCATGTGGTTCAAGTAAAAAATAAAGATAAAATAAAGTATATATATTCCTTGAGGCATATGAATAGTCTTTGGCGTTGGTCGTATTTTTAAATGGAGAAGAAAGGAAGGAATCAAGGAATCCATGAACCTCCAAAGCTTGAATTTGGAGTATGATGGGGAGGCGACGTGGCATCTCACCCTTTTCCATTATACTCATCATGATTTATGTGTGCCATGAAAATGTGAAAGGAGGGGAGGGGAGGGCTCATGCCCCTTGTTCTTAATCCTTTTTTTGAAATATTTTAATGATAATTCCTAAGTTTGAAAGGTGAGATAGTGTGGTGGAGGGAGTCCCCATTTTAATATTTTTTTAATTATTTTGAATTTCCCCCTGAATTTATTTAAAATCACGTTCAAACCATGTCCTATCACATGAAACTAAGTTTAATGTACAATAATTCAAGGTTAGTGATTTTGCAATGCATGCATGATGATGATACAGAGATAAAGTTTAGGCTTCAAATTTATAACAACCATTTTCCCAAAGATCTTAGATGATTGTGTGCCAACACGATTATTTGTCAAATTTCATAACTCAGCCTCCATCTTTCACCCAGAGAGGTTCATGACTTAGCCTTCGATGAAAATCGAAGGAGTTCATTCAAACTCCTTTGATGTGCATCGAAGGAGTTCATTCAAACTCCTTTGATGTGCATCGAAGGAGTTCATTCAAACTCCTCCTATGCAAATCAGAGGAGTTACAATCAACTCCTCTGATGCAAATTGAAGGAGTTGTCATCAACACCTCCAAAACCTAAAAATTTGTATTTCATAAATTGGCCATAACTTTTGACTCAGGTCTCCATTGCACGCGATATTTATACTATTGGAAAGGTATTTCTAAGTTCTACAACTTTCTAGTTATAGGATTTAATAAATTCATAACCTATTTCTTCAATTGTACAAGATGAATATCGTGTACCTTGTTGGCAGCCCCGGAGAACGCAATGCCTCAATCATGAGCAAACGATCCAAGAATTTAATCCAGGGAAATTTACTTGATATTTCGATCATTTAATGACTCGGTTATATGCATTCTAATGATTATTTGTGGTAGTTTATTTGAAGTTACTCTCATGTACTGTATGCTGGATGGTGTCATGTACCGAGGAGAGGAGAGTTGCGCTCAACATTATCACGATGCAACCTACAACTAAACATACAAAAAAAGAAATAACAAAAGTTGTAGCAGTGAAAGAGGAGAAGCAAAGGTAATCAAATGAAAATGATTAAGGAAAGAGTCTAAATAATTGAGCAATGGGATTCCTTAATGTCTGAGCCAGTCATTATGTTAGATGAGATGCACTACAACCAAAATCAATGACGACGCATCGACACTAGAGAACAAATTTGAATTGTAACTTCAAAATTGGAGAGATTTCCTTAGAGTTTTCATGTACTATTGTTGAAACTGTTAATATAGAGAAGATCTCAGGGCCAACTTTTGATAGAGAGAAGGACTGGCATATGTGGCAGTTTTACTGCGAACTATTTCAAGCAGAATGTTTGTTGTTCACATGGGTTGTAAGAGCATGTTTATTTATGGACTATTCTGACACAATATATGTTTTCTTGCAGTTTTGTTACTCTTTGTTATATTACATGTCCTGAGCAAATGAGCTGCCAATGTATATGATATAGTGACTTAGACTATTCTAGTTATATATTCATGTGCATGTGTTATCTAACTTTATTTCTTCATTTAGGCTATCTGGGTGAAGCTATTGGTAGAGTTAGTTTCATGTCATAGCTCACTCATGTACATTAATTCGCTCCTAGATAAGATAGGGCATATTAGAATCAGATTAGATTCTTGCATTTACATAGTCTTCATATACATCTTCCGTTTTCATAACCATCAATAATTCACCCTCATCGATGGAATGGGCCACAACCAGTAAAACCAAACCAACAATGGTTGTTGGGCTAGAATCTAGATGGGTTCCCTATTCCAAATGATGAGAGGTATAATTGGGACTTCTTGCCGAGGGTAACCCCTTACTGTTATCGGGTGAATTTAGACCCGTCAACATCATCATAACCCCTTCCAAAGTTTGATGTTTCCCAAAAAAAACAGTTCTTTTGTGATGCGTAGAGATCACTGGAAGAAGAAATAGCACATTAGGAGTTGTAGCGCGTGACCTAAAGGCCAGATGAGGAGGCTCAGATCCGAGAAGAAGTGCAGTGGAAAACACACTAATTGTTGGAGGAAACTTGGATCCACAAAGAAGTACAATGGATGATGTAGACGCCACTAGAATAGGTTCACGCCCGTGAAGAATTGCAACGGGCGACACAAGATATTTGAAGGAATATCACGTGCACAAAGAAATACAACGCTCAATGCAACAATAATTGGAAGAAGGTTGCAGAAAAAATGAGTTGTAATGTGTTGAGAAAAAAGTGCATGAAGAAAAACTCCTGGAGGAATTGCAACGTGCGCAGAAGCCTTGCACAACTGGGGTTGCAGGAAAGAATGTGAAGACCAAGTAAGTTCTTTCTTGCATTGCTAGTTTTGATTGTTGAATGATTCAGAGGTTGCAAGTAAGTTGAAAAAGATGTTAGCTACCTGCATGAGGGAACAAGGAGTGGAGGAAACCATATCATCCCCTCTGCCAGAAAGAGATGTATGTCAAGTCAGCAAGGAAAATCGTATTGGCTGCAAGTTCAATATGACAACAGAGCTAGGTGGCTATGACATGGATGGAGTCATGTTGGATCTGGGTTCTGACGTGAATATTTTGCTGAAGAAATCCTCGGAGGTGATGGGTAAAAAAAAAATAGTCTAGCCTCCCATCTAGCTATGGTTGGAAAATCAATACAATATCTACTCAGTAGGTCAATTGGAGCAAGTGGAAGTGAATATAGAAGGAGTAAAAACAAAGGATAAATTTGAGGTCAGAGAAATTATGTATGAATCTAGTCCATATCCTGTATTACTTGGCATCAATTGGGCCTTTGATAATAATGTGGTGTTGAATTTGAAGAAGAGGCAAATACGATTTCAAACAGACATCCTACACGTGGTTGCACCACTGGATCCATATGAAGGAGACAGATACAATAAGCCAGTGGATGAGGATGCATAGAGCTCATCCATTGAAAACATCTATAAGATCACTAGGTACAGGGAAGACTACATCAACCCCACTGCAGATGGAGAATTGAGTTGGACAAGTGTTAAGCCTTATGACACTGATTTTGAAGATGCTATGGAAAGGTGGAAAACCAAACTATATGAGGCCTCAACAAGAAGGTGCGTGCATGTTTTTGCAAAGGAGCGCGAGGAAGAATTTGGATCCCATCGGTACAATTTATCAGAACCAGTGCACACATTAATTGCATGGATACGACACATTCTCGAACATCACAAGGCTTGCGCTCTTGATATAGTGCTCATAGGCATTATTATGTGACGGTGGGTTGTGCATAGGGAAATTTATTGTGAATGGGAAGTTTTCCAAGAATCCATGTGAGAAATGTTCAAACCCGATATGGATATTCTTCACTACACTTTCCCTTGTGAAAGGTGATGGATAGCTAAAAAGCAGTGTGATACATGTAGTTGGTTTATGAATGTCCAATGCATGCTACCAAAGAAACACCCTATATCCCTAAGTCCCCAATCCTCCACTGGGTAGGTCAAATGGCCATGTGCACAGGAAAGGAACAATGATACTCTATCAATACCTCACAAATATATGTTCCTTGTGATGTTCTCCCCCAACCCCATCAAGCCAACAAATGACTTGGGAAGAATAGCATAGAAACTGGTTAATTAATGGATCTTAGCAGAACCGACTTAGCCTAGTATTTCCCCTCCCTAGTAGAAGTTGATTAGTTGTGCCTACATGCGAAAATGTGGTGAACCACTAGGGGCCACCACATCAAATTGAGCCACAATTGAAAAATCGTCAGTGTGCACAGGAACATGTGTGGTTCCCTCAACAATTAAATTCATGCATGTGTCATGCCATCTAAGTCATCATTAATTTCGAAGATTTGTCGGTGGCAATAGATTTTTTATCATAATGGTTTAAGTAACAAGTATTTCTAATGCATCAACTTCATCCAATTTCCAAAATTTATGCTCATTAACACCACTGACAGGAGGACAATTTTCTCAATTAAGAGTAAAGTTGAAGTTAATTGCAAGAATTGGCGAAAAGTTCGGCATTAATGAGATAATGGTTGATCAACGTCCACCACGAAAATTCTCATGTCCAAAATGGGACATGGTACCATCCAACTCAACGAAAATATGGGATAATAACTTCTCATGCAAAATTAGAAAAACATCATTATGACTTCAATCTATTAAGAAGGAGCACAACATTCCACTTCCTTACCTCTTCCCTACATTTTGAATATTCTCCTTCACTTCCCTTGCAATAAATCTTTCCCAAATCCAAGTATCCCTTTCATCTTGTAATAGTTTAGCCTCATTGCCACCACTCCTAATACGGAATCATCAAGCAAACCTAAGGAACAACCAAAGGATAAGGCCATGAAAGAGAAGTCACTTCCCAATCCATTGCTACCCTGCGACGTCCCATTCGAAGGCTATGGATTCATAAAGGTGTCCCTGCTCAAGTGTGTTGATTATAATGTCTAGGACCCCCATCAGTTCCCCAAAATCCACTTAGAAAAATACACAGAGCTCAACCAACACAAAGATGGAACTAGAAAAACGGTGATGCAGGAGTGGGTATAACCCTTAAATAAAAATATGGAATCCTCTCCCTCTTTAAATGTCTACATTTCAGCTAGGACCAAGCCATTCAACCGTGCGTTTGTTTTCTCCTCAACTGTGTGGTTGTTTCCTCCTCACCAGAGTGCATGGGGGATACCTTTGGCTCGACCAACAAATCTTATCAGCCAGGCCATTATACACAGGGTTTATGACCTTCCCACTTCTGACAAAGATTTGACGAATAGTCTCAAGGAAAAGAAGGAACCACATGAGGAAGTTTAGTCTAAGTACGACGAAGGCAAGGGAAAGCGTGGGGTCATAATCCCCAAAATTAACAATTCAGTTGTCAAGTTTGTAACCCAATTAATTGCATGCAAACTTATTCGCAAATGTCGAAAGGGTGAATGCACTATTGGGGTTGTTCTCATGGCAAAGTGTTGCGTTGATGGGATTCAAATGTCCTGGGCCCTTTACTTATTTAAAGAATTTTCCATTGAGTGTTTGAATGCTCAGGATGAGGGAAATGAATTTCATTATAGTTGGGTCCTCCTATTACTAGGTATGGTTCTATGGTGGCCACCCCCTAGATTTGAAATCGACATGGACACTGCCCCCTCATTTCTTTCTCCTTAGTTCTTACCTCTCTATAATTCCAAGACTGTCAAGGCCAATGTTAGAATTTATAAATCCTTCCATCAATGGTACACTCAGTTGATCAATGCTTCAGTCGAGAGAGTCTACATCCTGGCCCATATATTTGACATGTATGAGCATCATCTTCAGTTCAAATGTAATTTCCATAACATGGTAATATTTCCGCATGCAGTTGTAGGTAAGATGAAAGCAATGATACCCTTTTGTGCTACGAAGAGGTATAAAATAGAGGGAGTCGAAAACTTGTCGGCCAAATACCACTCTCCTTTCTTGGAGGTACAATTTGAATTTGAACTAAGGATAAATAATTTCCAAGAACAACACAAGGCTATGACTTCTCTAAGTGACAAAGAAAATGATCCCAAGGATACAAAGTCTCTTAACTTCGTTGAACACATTCCTAGTGCTAGTGGGTTGACACATACACTACAACAACCAAAAATAAAAAGTGGATATCCCAAACTCAGGTCACAAATCATATCAACAACGATTCCCATTCCGAAAGAGATCTCTCGCCTCCACCTCAACCAACCCCTATCAAAGAAGAAGCTACATTGGCCTTTACCCATTCCAAGCCTAGGTCTGGGTACAACAAACGTCGGCGTAAAAAATCCCAAAATAAAAATGATGTGGGTTCCCCCACTCAAAGATGACAAGTCACATAAATGATGAAGGATATTTACATGTATTTATCCAGACAACAAGCCTCCCAAAATGACATTATGCAAACGATGCATATTCTGGGCCAACAATTCACTCTGTCCTCCCTGCTAGAGTCTCCACCCTCGGCTAATGTAGCCATTAATGTTCTGGGAGCTACTCAATGCAGAGTGTTGAGTGTTGATCTACTCACAATGATCACTTCAGTCTCGACCAATACAAAACTGGAATTTTCATAGGTCCTTACAGCTAAAATACATAGCTTTATCACTACCATGGTCCATGATATGGGGCAATGCCATCAAACTATGAGCCGTGAGTAGGTCCATGTATGCATTAAATATGAATAAGAAATTTCCAATCATGTGACCATGAGATCCCATTTACAACATGAATGTCATGTGTGTCCAAAAGTTGAAGAGGCTCGAGAAGATTTATACGACTTACATATTGTTGAAGTGGATGTGCGTGCAGTAAATTAGGGCCAATATGTGGCTATCCTCGCCGATCATGCAGAAATGGTCACTACTCTTAATGAAGCCTACTCCTAGGTTTACCAACATGAACAAGTGTAGCTAGAAATTGTAGCCTTGAAGAAAATAAAAAGGGTCATTGAGCACATTCATGTCCTGCAAGCCAAGAATATTTAACTTCGTGCATGGATTCAATAAGTAAGGCTAAAGGAGATAGAACTATAGAGGAAAATGGACCTTGTTGAAGCATCCATCCAAGAGGACCAAAATCGTGTCTAGGATTTCTTTGTTTTAGTCACTCAAACCTTTAAATTGTGGAATCATTTACAGAGTCATATAGACCTGACGACTATCTATGATAGGGTTCAAGCAGTTGAGGCTGAGGTCATGCAACAAAAACATGACTTGGGTTCCTTGCCTCCTGGCAAGTACATCGCTATGATGCTAGCAATTACAACAACAAAAATGAGATCAATACAACTTAGGATGAATAACAGAGTATGTCAGAGACAATCACATCTATGGACGATAGGGCCTTAATCTTGTTTACATAGCTCTCAAACACCCAGGTTGTTGTCGGCCCTCTCATTGCGAAAATAAAAAAAATAGACTTGACAATATATTAGCTCACAACAGTGGAAGTCAAGGAAGTTTTTCAACTTATACAGGATCTCCAGAGCTACTTTAATGAGCCCAAGCACCAATTTAAGGAGTTCATGCAGGAACTCAAAAGCATGGTGTCATTCGTTGAGGCAGTAATTCCATGAAGTTTTTGGCTCAAGAACGAGACAAATAATATTGGTAGGGGGCCTTTTGGCACCCAAAGTTGTGGGTTAATCTTCCATGCATGCACAAACAAAGTTGTGCATGCTCATTCCAAGTTTTGTGGAAGTTTTGTACATGACAAGTCCATGTTTTACACATGCCTAAGAAAATGCGTGAAGAATGACAAGAAGTGTGCACCGGACCAAGTTTTGATATTTCACACCAAGCCTAAAGTCTATCAAATGTGTGTCATTCCAAGTTTTCATGCGCACCAGAAATCAATAATATGTAAGATAGAATTAAGAAAGCAATCGTCGAGAAATATTCTTGAATGATTACGGTGGGCAACACAAGGGATCATGAAGTTGAAAAAAGATGAGATGGAAAGGAAGTTAAAATTTTCCTGATTCTAGAAGGCTATGTGGACTGTAGGAAGATGCTAGAAGCATACAAACAGTTTGTTAGTAGAGCGAGTGGAGTAGAGAAGAAAGAGAATAATCTCCCAAGCAAAGAATGCTATAAAAGGAAGCAGTGACATTATAAATAGAATTAGATGGTTAGATAATGAGAGCGTCAGAAACTCACTTAGAGGTTCTATTGAGTTATTGTCTAGTGTGTCGAGGTCACTCTAAGCCTTTGTAATGTTGTAATGCTTCTAAATATAAATATGAGTCTGTCATATGTTTGAGGTCTAAAGAGGATTTTCATTTCGCAATGTGTTGTACTTATGGGGATTTATATAAAAGAGGATGTGCAACTCTATTGTTATTGAATATAGCTTTCTTACTGTATCTTTTTGTTGAATGGAATGAAAGGAATAATAAAGGTGCAACAATTTTGATCTATTATATGTCTATCATGTATTATTTGGATATGTGTCTATAGTGTTTTACTTATTAATCACATTAAGTCGTCAGAAATCTAATGTATGAACTCCAATCTAGATGGATCCTAATTTGTTTAGTCCTTCATACCTACCACAAGACCTTATGGTATCTGTGATCCTCTTTGTATCTCAGGTGATACCTTCCTTAGCCTTCTCTAAGGATTGATATGTCTATGCTTTGGGGTTTTTTTGGTCAACTATGGATGAACCTTGATTATAAACTCCCTAGCGTTAATAAGGATAGGCACAAGCATGAATGAATTGCCAACAACAGGCGCAACATCGAGATAATTATTGATGTGGTGTTAGACAATAGCTAGGTTGATACCAGGAATTTTAGCATAAGACTAGGAAAAAAAAGTCTCGATACTCCTAAAAAAGAACTTTTTAGGAAAGGACATTTTCAAAGGAGCGTGCAACGCTAAGGATGATGTCTTCGGTGATGTTGGTCTTGATTGAAATGTCCACCTTGATGATTAGGGAAATATTATCCATATTACCTTCTTCAAAGGCGTCAGGGGTAGGGATTGAGTTTTTGAACCAATATGTATGCCCAAGAGGAATGAAATCCTTAGTTTCAACTGCACAAACATTGGTGTTAGTGGCAAGTTAGAAATCATCTTGAGGTAGGAAGAATGATCGATGGTGCATTTCATCCCAAGAATAGTCAGGCTCCATCATGAAATGTAGAATATCTTTGTTTAAATGGTAGACATGTGACATAAAATACTTCTCAAAGGTATGAATGGGAAAGAGAAACATGTTGGGGCTAGATATATCATACAAGATTGACATGGTGTTTGGGGTCTAAAAATCGATAACTATTGAGGTAATGCAAGCGGTATGGACTTGTGGGAAGGTAGTGTTATCTTCAACAATGGTCGATGGTTCAACTTAAGGGATTGATCCTTCACTATAATAAATGTAATAGATATGTACACATGTGTGTGTGCGTGTTGTGGTCTCCATAAGGAGGGTGAATTTCTTTCAGAGGGATTTGTGATGAGTTAGGTGGGGACAAAAGAAGTGTATTCTTCTGTGGATGAACTAGACAAATGAATGGGGAAATAGATATGGGTACTTTCTCCTCAGTAGGTGTGTTATATGCACCCTAGGGGGTGAGCATGGATGGCCTCTTGAATATTTTGAATGAAATTCATTTGGCAAATTTAATATTTCGTGATCAAGGGACACATATAAGTGAAATGGTCCAATTTTCCACACAATGTGAATGGATAGGTATGATGTGAATTCTCTGAAGTGGATACATAATAAATGTTAGAGGAACTAGATTTTGGAGATGATGATAGTGGTAATACGACCTGAATGGGATCTGGTAGGGTCATTTGGTAGACCCCTGCCAATGTTTCTCAAAATTAAGGTAGAGTGGGACATTGATGAGTATAATGGCCATAGTTTGAACATATGGCACATGCAAAGTTTGTACACAATGTTTTTTTTTGTGGGGTGGCAAATTCTTGGGTCAAGATACCAAACATGGATAGCTACCACCATATTGGGAAGGGTAAGTGTAGTTTCTACCTGGTATCCCATAAATCTTGGTGATGGGTAGAAGAATGGTATTTGGATTTGGGGTTGAGTAAGGATTTTCCAAACTATTGGTTGGTCATTCATGAGGGGAATCTCTGGAGTAGACTTTGGTACTATTTAGCTTATTTTTCCACATGGGTGAGAAAAAAGAAGCTATTGAGTGTTAGAGTAGGCTATACTGTCACCACATACAATTATAAGTGTTAGTGGAACACCATAAACATGTAATGTAAACAAAACAAATAACTAAAAACACAAGATGCAAGAACAAAAAAGAAACAAGATGAGATATGATTACCAATGGATAAATATGATATTGATAACACCTTAGAGGATTGGGTGATCACAAGGGGCTCTCCTTCTCCTCCTTTGGAGGGTTATTTTTGTTCCCAATAGAACATTCTCTCTCTTAATGTGTGCAAGAAGGTGAAATAATCTCTTCAAAGGGGAGAGGTCCAATGCACTAGATATGTTGTTATGGATGTGAGGAAGACGATTTGGGAAATGGTTCTCCAATGCTCATATAAAAAAACATAACAATGCTTTCTTTTCTATCTCTTGTATGCATAAGAATAACCTATTTATATAGGATATTTTCAAGCTCTCAAACAATTAGTTCCACGTGGAAAATGGTTGCCACTTAAGTGTGGTTCCCCATGTCTGAGTGGACATGGAACCACTCATGGTACCGATATTGATAAGAGGCCTGAGGCTCTTTGGTAACTTGGCTGAAATATTTTCATGATAGGATTTTTACTATAATCCAAATGTGGTTGAGATTTCACTTTTGGTCAGTCCGTGGGACTTTTGATGGGAATAGTTGCATGGATGTGGGAAGATCATGCAAAAATACACATTTTTGAGTCACGTGGATTTATAAAAAATCCACTTTCCATTGTTTTATTTCGTGTTGAGTGTGATATATTAATTCCATGAGTATGCGCTTTGGTGTATTGTACTAAAAAAATTTCCAGTGATCACCTGTATAGCTGTGTGAATGATTTTAGGTGATAACAATATTTATGGAAATTGTAGGTATGTTATGTTTTGGTTAAGTCCTAAATGTAATATAAAATTACAAGAGATGAAGAACCAATATGAGAATTTAGTATTTATTTCATATAAGGTTGACATAGGAGTTGATGAAGAGAAAATACATAAATTTGTGAATTTTTTTAAAAGTTCCATTTGAACGAAGATTTGTAGAAATTAAATATATGACTTGGAAGAGGTTTTCTAGATAAATTCACAAGTTGAGAAGAAAGTTCTGGTGGAAATTGATAAAGGGAGGAAAGAGTGAATTAATAAAGTATATATGGAGTTGAATATTTTAGTAATTTGAATAAATAATAAATTATCAAGAAAAGCGTAGTGTTGAAGGAAGATGTTAAGAACCAAATATCAATATAGCATAGAAAAACCTCAGAATAAGTACTCAATGCCTTGAAAAAGATATAATTTCAGATAATAATCCTCTTCGAGGGGGAAACCTCCTTTTACCCCACATAAATGTTCAAGTAGAAGATGATTCAAAATGAAAATGTCTCCTTGGTATATATAGGAGACTAGGAGGTATAATTACAACTAATGGAATAAAGCTGACATAAATAAAATGACATTACTAATGTAATATGCCCCAGTTAAGGGGTAGTGAGCCAATATTAGGGCTTAACATGCCCCTCCCCTTGAGACAAGTGTTGCCCACAACACTTGAGTAACTCTGGATGCTTCTATATAAAAGACTCATCTTTCCAAGTGGAATCTTCAGCCGGTAGTTTCCTCCATTTAATGAGATACACTGAAATGGATCTATTCCTCAACTGGTGAATTCTTGTGTCAGTAATGGCTTCAGGCTCCAATATGATTTTTCCTTCCTCGTCAAGTTCTGTCAATATAGTTTGAACTGGGATATTGTCACCTATAACCTTATTTAAGCATGAAACATGGAAAAGTGGGTGTACTCGTGAATATGCAGGTAACTCCAATTTGTATTCCATGGTACCAATCTTTTGCATCACCTTATAAGGGCCATAGTACTTTGGTGATAATTTATTATCCTTCTTGTCTTTCTTGAGGGACATCTATTTGTATGGTTGTAATCTTAAAAACACCCAATCCCCTACTTCAAAACTTCTTTCACTACGATGTTGATCTGCTTGTTGTTTCATGCGATTTTGTGCCATGGTCAAGTTGTCCTTTAAGATTTGGAGAACTTGTTGCTGATGCTCAATGTGATCTTCCACTGCTTGAACCTTAGATTTTTCTTTTAGAGAAGAAGTGATGGAAGGAGGGTTGTATCCATAGAGTGCCATAAATGGTGTCATTTCTGTTGCAGTATGAAAGAAAGTGTTATACCACCATTCTTCCAGGGGTAACCATTTGAACCATTGTGTTTGTTTATCAGAGACAAATAAATGAAGGCATCCTTCTAGAAATATGTTCACTATCTCAATTTGTCCATCAGATTGAGGATGATAGGATGAGCTATGAGCCAATTGAGTACCCAAACAAGAAAATAATTATGTCCAAAAATGTCCAGTGAATATGGGAACTCTGTCACTTCCAACAATCTTTGGGATACCATGTAGCTTTTGAACTGTCTCCATGAATGCAGTGGAAACTGTACTAGATTTGAAGGGATGAGAGAGTGCACAAAAGTGTGTGTACTTGGTCAGTCTATCAACAGTCACCATGATGACATTCTTTCCTTCAGACTTCGGTAACCCTGTGACGAAATCCATGGAAACCTCCTCCCAGCACTGACTTGGGATGGCTAATGGTTGTAAAAGACCTGGGGTCTTAATTATTTCCACCTTATTTTGTTGGAAAACCAAATATTCTGCCAAAACCTTTGAACATCAGCTTTAAGGCCATCCCAAAAAAAATCCTTCTTAACCCTATGGTAGGTTTTCAAAAATCCTGAGTGCCCTCATACTGGAGAGGTGTGCAATTCCAATAGTACCTTTTGTTTGAGTTGGGATTTCTTACATAAATATAAGTGATATTTGTACCATAGTGAATCATTTTTCCGTGTAAATGTATCTGATGCACTGGAATCCTGCTGCAACCTTTGAATGAGAGTCCACACTTTTTCGTCATTCTTCCATTCATCCCTTGCTTCTATTATCCAATCGAGTTAGATGATTGAGATATCACAGAGAAAGACCTCAACATCTTCATCCTTTCTTGAGAGTGCATCTGCCACAAAATTTTGCTTCCCCTTTTTATAGACGATTTCAAAATCATAACCCAATATCTTGGTTACCTATTTTTGTTGTTCTTCTAAAGATAGTCTTTGTTCCAAGAAGTATTTAAGACTATCATGATCTATTTGACCTTGAAGTGCCTACCTATTAGGTAAGGATGCCATTTCTTCAATGCATGTAGTATTTCCATCACTTCCTTCTCATAAATGGGTTTGAGTAAGTCCTTTCCCTTGAGTGGTCGACTTTCAAAAGCCATAGGCCTTCCTTCTTGCATTAGGACAACATCAATTCCATTTCCTGAGGCATCACATTCCACAATAAAGGTTTTTGTGAAGTCTGGAGTGGTCAAGACAGGAGCTTTGCACATAACCTCTTTAAGTTGTTCAAAATATTTAGTTGCCTCTGGAGTCCATGAAAATGCATCCTTCTTAGTTAGTGTCATTAAAGGTGTTGCTATTCTTCCATAGTGCCAAACAAACTTGCGGTAGTAACCTGTCAAATCCAAAACTCCTCTATGATTATTTAATGTTTTGGGAATCGGCCAGTCCATCATGGCCTTAATATTGTTAGGGTCTACCTTGACACCTTCATGAGATACAATATGACCCAAATACTCTACCTCCTTCACTCCAAAGAAACATTTGGATGGTTTGGCATATAGTTGTTACTCCTTTAGTAGTTGTAGCACCTTGTCAACATGTTGCACATGATCCTCCCAAGACTTGCTATAGATTAGTATATCATCAAAAAATACAAACACAAATTTTCGAAGGAAGGGCCTGAAAATGGAATCCATCAACCCTTGGAATGTGGAAGGTGCATTTGTAAGGCCAAAAGGCATGACCAAAAATTCATAATGGCCTTCATGAGTTCGGAATGTTGTTTTTGGGATATCTTCTTCCTTCATTATAATCTGATGATACCCTGAACGAAGATCCAATTTTGTGAAATAAATTGCTCCCTGTAGTTCATCTAACAATTCATCAATGATGGGAATGGGAAACTTATCTTTAATAGTGATCTTGCTGATCTCTCTATAATCTGGACACATACGCCATGAGCTATCTTTCTTGAATACCATTACCACTGGTGCAGAGTAAGAACTTTGGCTAAGTATAATATTTCCAACCTCTAACATTTCTTCAACCATGCACTCAATTTCACTCTTCTAGGCATAAGGGTATCTGTAAGGCCTAATGTTAGGAGGAATACTCGCAGGAATTAGGTGAATTTCATGATCATGATTTCGAGTGGGTGGAAGACCTTTGGGAATATCTTCAAATAATTTGGAATGCTTATCAATGATCTATTGGAGATCTTGAGGAATAGATGGCTTAGATGTTTGAACATCTAGTGAGCATAGTTGTGCAATAATGCCTTGATGCCCCTTTTTCAATAATTTTTTCATGCCATTAGAGCTTATCACCTTACCGGGTTTCCCTGTGATACCTC
>ML777128.1:1451312-1462152 GCA_009831015.1 Picea engelmannii
CACTAGATATACAAAGCAATTGAGATCTTTGGCTAATTTATAGTGAATGAAATTATGAGTACTGCCAGAATCAATTAGGACTATTACCTTTTTCTTTTTGATGTATCCTTTGATCTTGAGGGTTTGAGGAGTGCTAATTCCAGTGAATGCATTACACGATATCGTGGGAGTCAACTCTTCAAATGAAATTTCTTCTACATTTTCATCTTGAGATGGTTCTTGTTCTTGTTCTTCTTCCTCTTCACAATCTATGTAGAATAATTTCTTCTCACCACACTTATGTCCCTTATTGTACTTGTCAACACAATTAAATCATAAACCTTTTTCTTTTCTTTCCTCCAATTGTTGAGGTGTCAACCTTGTAGGTTGAGGTGTTTTAGAAGAAGGAGCATTATTCTCTCTATAGATGATAGGATTGGTCCTTCTAGTAGCCATAGCCATATTTTTACTTTCAACATTTCTTTCCACTCTAAATGCATTCTCTAATGATTTGGGTTCCCAAAGGCAAGCCTCATGTTGAATGTTCTCCTTTAAAGTTCCTATGAATACATCAATCAAGTGCTCATCTGGAATATCTGTTACCTTTATATTCAATCTTTGGAAGTTCTCAATGTGCTCTGTAACTAAACCCTTTTGCTTGAGATTTATCAATTGGCTAAATGACACAGACCCCCGGCCCTTGGGCCAATATCCATGCAGGATCATTTCAAATATTCCCCTGAGTCTGATTGACTCTTTGATTTCCCCACAAGGAATACTTCGCATTGACAAACAGGTGTATTCCACAGGTCCTTTTGAGTTATGCCTCTATGATCAAACACTGATGTTAACTCCACAACCAACCAACAAATATGATCGAGGCTTTTTACTTTTTGGGATTTCGGATTTCGAGATCTCACAAATCCTGTTGTCAAGCCCCTTGTCTCTTCAACCTCTGAAACCCAAAAATGTCAACAAGGGTTGACTCCTTCAATGCGTCGAACACATGCCTCTTGTTGCCACTTATTTCGTCTTTTCGGAACTTGAGTGATCGACCAACACTCGTTCCTCCTCCCTTATGATTTTTCGGTTTCTGAAATTTCCCCTTTTGGCGAGATCGAAGGTCCTTCATGATTTTCCTCAAAGCTTGACCACTCCCTTGACTTCCATCTTACGTATCCTCCGATTAATACTTAGGGCCCACCTTTCGGCTTTTTCCTTTTCACAATTTCGGGAGTTGCATTGACATGCAACTCTATCTCTTCACTCCCAGAACCTCGAAACTCGATTGGGCCCACGGCTATTGTCCTTCAATGTTTCGGGAATTTTTCCTTTCACTCTTCGGGATTTCATGACTTGCGAGATCCACAGCAAAAAGGTTCCTCACCTCCCGAAACTCCGATCTCCGAATTCCCAAAACCTCTCCTCCAATGTGATCTATGGCTGAGATCCTCCATGATCCAATGACTCTAGATCTTTCGTCTTTTCACGAATTGGGAGTTTGAAACTCTCGATTCCAAAGATTGTTGCCTCTTCTACTTCTTGACACCCAAAGTGCCAAAATTCCAAAATCCCAAAATTCACCCCAAGGCATGTCGCGTTTCGTGACTTCAATATTTTCAATGCTAAGTGCCCCGGCTCCTTGTCATCAAGATTCTCAGTATTCTGAACCCTGAAATACTGAAATTTCACACTTGATTATCCTTTTCACGAACCGAGAGTTAGAGGGACCAAGGGTTTTGACCTGCACACCCAAATTACGGGTTTCGAATTCCTGAAATGATTTGATGGCTTAGAAAGACCATGATCAATGGTCCACATTGATTCTTGATGTTAGGGTGGTGGATTCATCCAACTCCTAACCACCATGCAGCTCCTCTAGATCCTACGGTCCCCACGATTTCGCGAGTTCTCCTCGGAGAATTCTACCACCCAATTCACTCCTCAATGACTTCTATGAGACGAATCGGTGTTCTCCCTCCTGAACTTGTCTTTTATGAGATGATTTCAACTTTCGTCTCCCTTTGAACACTTCAAAGGTACTATCCCCCCTGAGATTTCACTTGCAAAATCAAGTCCCCAAAAGGAATTCTGCTCGCACTCCTTGCGACAATCTTTCAAATAACCTCTGGTTATTTGAGTCCTCGACTCTGTGCACTCTTTGCAAAAGCAATCCTTCCACCTTCACCTTAGTTTATAACTTTTAAGGTTTCAACTAGCCTACGCACACCTTGCATGGCTCTGTACTTCACCTACACTTCTATTGGTATGAGAACAACAATATCTCTCCTGAGATTTCTGAGATAAAACTCAGACTCTTGTCAACGCACACCTTGCGGACATTTCACTGCACTCTTTGCAGGAACTCTCAGGATGAGAAACAATTGAAACTCATTCTTCTCCTCTCTCAGACTTCATATACTTAACATGAAATCACACATTCAACACAACATTGAAACAAATGCATGAACAAAGAGAATAAAACAACTGTAAGCATACCATTCAGCAAATGTAAACAGTAATCATCATAACACCATGAAAATTGAGTCAAAGCTTCATATATTAACTCAATAACTCTTGCACATGGGTTCTTCTCTACAGTTCTCTACTACAGCTCAAAAACTTATGAAATCTCTCTTCTTCTGTTCTAATGATACAATAGCACAAGGGTGAGGGTGTCTATATCCATTTTCCCTCCTACGCTTCTAAAAATGTCTAATATCTTAATTCAAATATACCTACTTTCATTAAATAGAATTAATGTCTATTACATCCTGTAGATGAGAGAAAATCTCTCAAGATCTATTTACAACATGCAAGTATGCTTCCTTTAACGACTACATTAATATATTCTCATTAATTTTTCAAAATATTTCAAAATGTGCTAAATGTGTGATGCACTTTTCCAGCTGTATTTTGCCTTTATGCTTGCTTGGCTGGCTGCTTACGATGCTCCTGCATCATACTCCCTTGCTTGAAAATTTTCATGAACTCTTGTTCATGAGCTCTTGCATGGTGTGTCCATGCTTATGAATTTCTGCTTCATCTTCCCAACTAGCATCTTCAACTGGATGTCCCTTCCATCTGACCAAGTATTCAAAATACTATTTTCTCCTGGTCTTTTTTCTAATCCTTTTATCAATTATGCCTTCCATTTGTGGCTTTTCAGCTACAGGCATTTTTCTTTTCCATTGAATCTCTTTCTTTTCCTTCTCTGCTCCTGCTTCTTCAGCTCTGTAAGGGTACAAATCCACAACATTGAATATGAGTGAGATTCTGATCCCATTAGGTAATTCAATCTCATATGTGTTTGCCCCAAGTTTCTTCATGACCTTGCATGATCCAATTTTTTTCATCTTCAGTTTGTTATATGTTCCCCTTGGGAACCTCTCTTTCCTCAGATGTGCAAGAATCAGATCACCAACTTCAAATTGAAGTTCTCACCTATTTTGATCTTCTCTCTGCTTGTATTCTTGACTTGAACTCTGCAATCACTCCTTGACTCAGCTGTGAAGCTCCTTCATTCCTTCTGCAAAGTCCTCTGCACTAGCACTCCTGAATTCAACTTGTTCTGAATCTTTCAATTCGTAAACTCCCCTTGGTTGCATTCCATATAGAATCTGGAATGGACTCTGCCTTGTGCTTTTGTTAAGTGAATCATTATAATCAAATTCCACCTGTGGCAGAATGTGATCCCATTGACTGTGGTGTTTAGTCACTAAGCTCCTCAACAAATCTCCCAAGCTTCTGTTCACGACTTCTGTCTGCCCATGCATTTGAGGATGATATGTTGAGCTAAAAGATAAACTTGTCCCCATATTTTTCCATAAGGTCCTCTAGAAATTCCCTACGAACTTGGTATCTCGATCAGACATGATACTCCTTGGCAAGCCGTGAAGTTTGATGACTTCCTTGAAAAATAGGTTTGCAATATGAGTTGCATCACTGGTTTTCTGGCATGGTATGAAATATGCCACTTTTGAAAATCTGTCGACTACCACAAAGATTGAATCATAGCCTCTCTGTTTTCTTGGCAGTCCCAATATAAAATCCATGCTCACTGCGTCCCACAGCCTTTCTGGTATGGGTAATGGTTGATATAACCCTAGGTTCAGCCTTTTCCCTTTTGTGTGCTGACAAATCCTGCATATTTCCCCAAATTTCTTAACATTTGTCCTCATCCCTAGCCAAAAATATGAGCCATTCAACTTTGAGAACGTCTTATCATGACCAAAGTGTCCGACCAATCCTCCACTGTGTTTTTCCTTCAGCAGGTTCTCCCTTATGGATCATTTTGGAATACATAGTTGATTGCCCTGGAATAATAACCCATCCTGGATCATATAATCGGTCCATTGGCTTTTGTCCCTAAGAACTGGATTCTCATATGCCTCATATGCCTCCTTAAAATCTAGGTCATCCCTATACATTTATTTGAGGTTATCAAAACCCAAAGTCTTGACTCTGAATTCCTGCATAAGCAAACATTTCCTACTCAAAGCATCAACAAATTTGTTAGCAGTTCCATAAATATTTTTAATCACAAAAGTAAAATTCTACATGAATTCAACCCATTTAACATTTTTTTTCTTTAACTTCTCTTGTTGAGTCATGAATTGTAAAGCATGATTATCACTATACAAAACAAACTCTTTAGGAACCAAATAATGTCTCCATTTCTTCAGTGCTTGTATGACTACATAGAATTCTTTGTCATATGTTGAGTACTTGATCTTCGCTTCATTCAGTTTCTCATTGAAATATGCGATCGACCTGTCATCTTGGCTCAAGACTGCTCCAATTGCAAATCCACTCGTGTCACCCCTAACCTGGAATGTCTTGCTAAAATTCGGCAAAACTAGAATTAGTTTCTCCGTGATCTTCTTCTTCAGTAGGTTGAAGCTCTTCTCTGCTTCTTTTGTCCAATGAAAAGACTGTTGGCATGTTTTACAGGCAGCGTATGCTTGTCATTGATGGAAAGTACAACAACAATGATGGCTTGAGTACAGGAGCATGATCAACAATGCAGTGATAATGGGGAGGAGAAGCAACAGTGATCGTTGGATCAACAATTCATAATTCTCGATGGCTATCAGATCTCAATGTAGACAAGAGGAGTGCACAGATATGGAGAATAGATCTTAGGCATTAGATCCGAGTGTAGGGTCCGACCACCATTGGATCCAGGAGAGCCTGCACGTTCTTTAAAGTGTTAGGAGAAGTGGGCTTACAAAATCCCGAAAGCAGGAGGACTGTCCATCTTCGGGAAGGACACGTGGATGCGCACATATGGAGGATAGATCTTGGGCGTTAGATCTGAGTGCAGGGTCTGACCACAGTTGGATCCAGGAGAGCCTGCATGTTCTTTAAAGTGCTAGGAGAATCAGGCTTACAAAATCCTGAAAGCAGGAGGACTATACATCTTCGGGAAGGACACGTGGACACAGATCATCATTTTGCTGACTGGAAAGTCAAAGGTATGAAATGTTCTTGCCTTTCACATCCCGAAATCGCAATATGAAAAATTGAAAAATGATCTGAGCCGTCAGATCAAGGTTTGATCTGGACCATTGATCCCACTCCATTTTGGAGATTCACGGATCGAGAGTTGGAGATGTCAAAGAATATTAACCACAGGAATCCCGAAATCGCGATATGCAAAATCAAGAAATGATCTGAGCCGTCAAATCAAGTTTTGATCTGGAACATTGATCCCACTCCATTTCGGAGTTTTGTGGATCAGAAATTTGAAGTGACAAGAACACTGAACATCAAGAATCCTGAAATTGTGATATGCGAAATTGCGATTTAATCACAGCCATCAGATCAAGATGTGATCTGGACCATTGATCTGACTCCATTTCGGAGTTTCACGAATCGGAACTTTGGAGTGACAAGAACATTGAACATCAAGAATGTTGAAATCACGAAATGTGAAATTACGAAATGATCTGAGCCATCAGATCAAGTGTTGATTGGGACCGTTGATCCCACACCATTTTGGGGTTTTAGGGATCGCGACTTGGAGAGTCGAGATGCCTCATCTCCAAATTCACGAAATGTAAAATTGAGAAAGCACTTTATGCATAAGGCTATGATCACAACCCTTGGTCACATCAGTGAGAGATGGAGGAAAGAGCTAGAGCAACCAAGCTCCTTTTCAGGGATTGCGACTCGGAATGTCGAGACACATGGTCACACGAATGCCAAATTGCTGAATGCCAAAATGCCAAAATGAATGCAAGATCCCATGGAATCAATCCAATGGTGCAAGTGAATTTGAACAAGATCGGAGGGCTACTGTAGGATGACACAGTGTAACTGCCAGAAACCACTGATGGTTTCTACCAGAGGACTCGAAGACACTTCGGGGTGATTGACAGAGGAGGTGAAGAGTTTCTGGGAATCTTCAAGATGGATGAAGATGTTCGTGGAGGTAATTGACAGCTGGATGAGCATTGAGGCTTGTAACTAGAACAGAGAAGGTGAGCTCGACTTTCATAGAGAAGACAAAGAGTCTCAAACTTCCAGAGAAGCTGAGGAATCTCAGTATAACATACAGTGATGCTGAACAAGTGGTAAACGACCAAAGAAGATGAAGAGTCATGATGATGATTAGACAGAGCACTCAAGTTGTGGAGGAATATGACACGGAGTGAGCATGCAGAGGCATTGCGAATATTGCATGCACAAAGACAACAGAGACTACAATAATGTTGAACAAAGAAGAGATAAGTGTTTTCACTGTGTAGGAGAATTCAGGTGTGTACAAGGAGGCAGAGCGCAGGAGAAGAAATGCACAATCGAGGAATGGTGCATTGAACGGATATGACACATAGAGCATAAAAGGTAGAAGAACAGAAAGTGCTAGAGGCGTGCAGAAGACACTGATGCAGACAGGGCAGAGTAGTGTCACAAAACAACGAAAAGTCTGGTAAGCCATTGAATAATTTTATATCGTTGTAATAAGTTTTAGTAACAAAGAATTTATAATTCAAGGTGGTTGGGAGGCACTAGGGAGGACAGTTGTCCTCAGAGGTTCGAGTGGGTGCTTGAACACAAGGAGTTGGTGCTTCCTTCTAGTTGGTGCTAGAGAAATTAGGGAGTCGGTGCTTCCTACTAGTGGGTGCTAGAGAAAATAGAGAGTTGGTGCTCTCAGCAAGTAGCAGCTTGCAAAAATGAGTTTGTAGCCTCATTATGAGTTGGTTCTCATATGTATGATAATGTAAAGAATGTAACTATTACTTATCATATAAACTAAAAAAAGAGGTTTTTACCCTGTATGGGTTTCCTTGGGAAATATATGTCTCTGTGTTTCTCATATATGTGACTGATGCTGAATGTGTCAACGTTTATTTCCCTGCATGATCGTCATCATCATTGAGTGCCTTGTAAAGTTTTTAAAAAGAAGCATAATTGTTTAAGCACAGTAACAATTGATTCACCCCCCCTTATCAGTTGTCCAACAATTGGTATCAGAGCCGGCCCCTTTTATCTAAAGGTAGATCCTAGAGTTTAAACATGTCAAGCCATGAAGAAAATTCAACCAATAAGGCCCCTCTATTCAATGGAACAAACATTTCCTTCTAGAAAGTTAGAATGAGAACCTACATAATGGCTTTAGGTGTAGATGTCTGGGATGTGGTAGATACTGGTTATGTAAAGCCAGTTGTGATAGATAATAAGGATAACAAACTAGAATTTAGCTTCAACGCTAAGGCTATGAATGCTATCTTGAGTGGGCTTGCAGAAGAAGAATTTGTAAAAGTTATGCACCTAGGAACTGCCAAAGAAATGTGGGACAAACTCATTAGTAGTTATGAGGATAATGAGAAGGTAAAGGATGCAAAGCTTCAAACCTATAGAATACAGTTTGAACAACTGAAGATGAAGGAAGATGAAACTGTTGGAAAATACGTTCTGAGAGTAGAAGAAATGGTAAATGCAATGAAGGCACTTAGTGAAACAATTGGGGAACGTTCTTTAGTAAAGAAAATCTTGAGAGCTCTCCCAGATAGGTTCAACCCGAAGGTCTCTGCTATAGAAGAACTTAATGATCTAAAAACCTTGCAGTTTGACCAACTTCTAGGAACATTGACTGCATATGAAATGAGAATAGTTAAAGATAAACCCACCTCCAGAGAAGCATCATTTAAAGTAGACAAGAATGAGGATTCTGAGCCCGATGAAATTGAAGAAAAATTTGTGAAGAGACTGAAGAAGGGATTAGGAAAATACAAAGGTAAACTACCTTTCAAATGCCTTAGCTGTGGTAGGATAGGTCATTTTGCAAATAAATGTCCCCACAAAAGAAAGGATTAGACTTGTGATGATGAGGAGAAATACAAACACAAAAATTTATTTAAAGAGAATAACTTTAAGAAGAAAAGTCTTTGTGCAAACAATGATGATGATCCTTCAGATGATGAAGACAATGATTCATCTATTGAAGATAAACTAAATGACTTCATACTTATGGCCAAAGAGGACTATGACAATAANNNNACAGGGAGTGATGTTAATGAAGAAGAAGTTGTGGTTGACATGGAAGGAGAACTGATCAGTGCATTGGAAGAGATTGACAGACTAAGAATCAAGAACAGAAAGCAAAGACAATTGTTGATACAGTTCGAGAAAGATAGTAAAGAACCTGATGAAGACCTTGTCCTACTAAAAGTAGAATTGGAAGAGGTAAAGAAAATCGAAGAGATTCTAAAACAACAGCTATCAAAAAAGAAGGCAAGATGTGAATCATTAGAACAAGAAGTAGTGAAAACAAGGAAAGAAATGGAGAAGTTTCAAGCCTTGTATAATCATAATCTGTCAAGTATCAAATCCTCAGAAGGATTAGCCACCATTCTAAATCAGCAAAGGAATCCAAAGTTGAAAACTGGTTTGGTTTATGAAGAGGGATCAAGCAGTGGGAAGCCAGGAAATGAAGAACCCATAAAGTTTGTCAAAAGTACAACCAATGACAATAACAAACCTACAGAAAAAAAGGAAGACAATCAGCCACCCAGGACGAGTAAAGAAAAAGGTGCCAGGACTGAATCTGTAGAATGAAGAAACAATGCTCTCTCTACTGAAAGACATCATCAACAAGAAAGAAATTGATTTGCTCAAAGAAGACAACCATTTTCCAGGTACAAAGAATTTTTCTATGGCTATTGTTTCTATTGTTCTAACTTTGGTCACAAAGCTGTAAATTGTTCCTTAAGACTTAGACATTAGCAATTAAGATTTCAAAGGAATAAATAATTCCCACAACAAATAATGATAGAGTCAAGTAATAATCCTTCACAGACTGCAAATTGCCAAATTAAGTCTGGACACATACAACTAAGGAGGCCAAGAAATAATCAACAGTCAATAACTAGGCAACACTACAACAATAAGTTTGACTTATTGAATAATGAGGTTGAATGCTACACCTGTCATAACTTTGGACATAAATCTATTGACTGTCAGTTAAGGAACTATGAACCAGATTTGAAATCCCCTGCTGAAAATGTCAAGTTTTGGAAGAAGAAGGAAAGTAACAAGTGTGGATTAGTATTATTTGCTCAAAGAAAAATGAACCCTTGGTATATAGACAGTGGATGCTCCAAACACATGATGGGAGACAAAGGCAAGTTTCTATCTCTAAGTGAAAGCAAATCAGGAAGCGTAACCTTTGGAAATGATGCTCTAGGGAAAATAAAAGGCAAAGGGATGGTGATCTTAAGTAATGGAAAAGGAAAAGCCCAAGATGTTCTACTTGTGGATGGGCTGAAACATAATCTTATCAATGTAAGTCAAATGTGTGAAATAGGATGCAAGGTGTTGTTCATGTCCAAGGACTACAAGATAAAGTCTGTAAACTTAGGACAGGTGGTGGCCAAAGGCATAAGGACAAAAAATAATGTATATGTGCTGAAAGAAAATAGAGAAGAATGTCATATAAGCAAACATGATGAAAGCTGGTTATGGCATAGAAGACTTGGACATCTAAAATTTGACCACTTAATCAAACTCAAAAACCTCGAGGCAATAAAAGATCTTCCGAGAATATCAAAGCCCCAAGATTCAATGTGTAAACCCTGTCAAGTAGGGAAGCAAAACAGGACATAGTTTAAGTCCAAGAGCTTTACTTCAACACAAAAACCACTCCAACTAGTTCATATGGATTTATGTGGACCATCAAGACAGGAAGGCATAGGGAAAGAAAACTACTTCATGCTGATTATCGATGATTACTCTAGACTTGCATGGGTTGCCTTTCTCAAAGAAAAAGTTGAAGAATTTGAGAAGTTTAAAACATTTAAGACTTTAACAGAGACTCAAACAGGAAAGAGGTTAAAGGCAATAAGATTAGATCGAGGAGGAGATTTTATGTCAAGAGACTTCAAGGAATTCTGCGATGAACATGGGATCAAGAGAGAATACACAATCCTAAGAACTCCACAACAAAATGGAGTTGTTGAGAGGCAAAACAGAAGAGTGCAGGAAATGGCTAGGTCAATGATGAATGAGAAGAACATTGGTCAAACCTACTGGGTAGAAGCAATAAACACAGCAGTCCATGTGCTTAACAAAGCCCACCTCAGACCACAAAGTGACAAAACCCCTTATGAATTATGGTTTGGAAGACCTGCCTCAATCAAACACTTCAGAGTCTTTGGGAGTAAATGCTACATAAAGAATAATGATGAGAAACTTGGAAAATATGATGATAGGGATGATGAAGGTATCTTATTAGGGTATGCTACAAACAGTAAAGGATATAGATGCTATAATAAGAGGCTGCATAAAATGGTTGACTGTATTGATGTAAAAATTGA
Organism: Picea engelmannii; assembly: GCA_009831015.1. Taxonomy (NCBI): domain Eukaryota; kingdom Viridiplantae; phylum Streptophyta; class Pinopsida; order Pinales; family Pinaceae; genus Picea; species Picea engelmannii. Next base: position 1,462,112 of record ML777128.1, read on the forward strand.
TGAAGGAATCCCAACAAGAGAGGTATACAGTAATGAGTCTT
>ML777128.1:1463312-1490901 GCA_009831015.1 Picea engelmannii
TATCTAAGAGAAATGCTGAAAAGGTTTCAAATGGAAGATTCTAAACCTGTGGGTACACCTATGGTAACTGGATGTAAATTAAGCAAGGATGATGATTCACCTGATGTTGATCAAAGCTCATATCGATCAATGATAGGAAGCTTATTGTACATCACAACATCTCGCCTAGACATAATGCATGCTATGGGAATGGTGGGAAGATATCAGGCTGCACCTAAACAGAGTCATTTGCAAGCTGTCAAAGGGATATTCAGGTATTTGAAAAAAACAATGACTTATGGTCTGTGGTATTCCAGAAATCAAAATCTTCAGTTGACTGCTTATTCAGATGCAGATTGGGCAAACTGTGTTGATGAGAGAAAAAGCACCAGTGGAGGAGCATTCTTCCTGGGTGACTCCTTAGTAGCATGGCTTAGTAAAAACCAAGGTTCCATTTCTTTATCAACCACAGAGGCAGAGTACATTGCTGTTGCTACCTATTGCACTCAGGTATTATGGATGATTCAAACACTTGTAGACATAGAGGTAAAATACACTGCACCGATCCCAATTCATTGTGATAACACTAGTGCCATCATTGTGTCTAAAAATCCTGTATTCCACTCCAAGACCAAGCATATTCCCATAAAATATCATTTTCTGAGAGAGCAGGTCACCAATCAGACTGTTTAGGTCCATTACATTCCCACTACAGAACAAATTGCAGACATCTTTACTAAACCCCTAGCCAAGACACCTTTTGAATATCTCAGACAGAAGCTGGGTGTCATTTCGTCTCACACCTAAAGGAGTCCATATTGTTAGGGGGAGTTTTGTATTGTTTGAATATCTAATGCCTCCTAAAATTAATGCAACAACTTAGGGGGAACATGTCTCTTCTTTGACATTGATGTCAAAGGGGGAGAAAAGAATTTGGGTTCCTTAGTTTCCATCAATGACAAAGGGGGAGATTGTTGGCATGTTTTACAGGTAGCATATGCTTGTCATTGATGGCAAGTAAAACAACGATGATGGCTTGAGTATAGGAGCATGATCAACAATGTAGTGATAATGGGGAGGAGCAACAATAGTGATCGTTGGATCAACAATTCAGAATTCCCTATGGCTATCAGATCTCAATGTAGATAAGAGGAGCACACAGATATGGAGGATAGATCCCAGGCATTAGATCCGAGCGCAGGGCTCGACCACCATTGGATCTAGGAGAGCCTGTACGTTCTTTAAAGTTATAGGAGAAGCGGGCTTACAAAATCCCAAAAGTAGGAGGACCATCCATCTTTGGGAAGGACATGTGGATGTGCAGATATGGAGGATAGATCTCGAGCGTTAGATCTGAGCGCAGGGTCTGACCACCGTTGGATCTAGGAGAGCCTGTACGTTCTTTAAAGTGCTAGGAGAAGTGGGCTTACAAAATCTAGAAAGCAGGAGGACCGTCCATCTTCGGGAAGGAAACGTGGACACAGATCATCATTTCACTAACTGGAAAGTCAAAGGTATGAAATGCTCCAGCCTTTCACATCCCAAAATTGTGATATGCGAAATCGCAAAATGATCTGAGCCGTTAGATCAAGGTTTGATCTGGACCGTTGCTCCCACTCCATTTCGGAGTTTCGTGGATCGAGAGTTGGAGATGTCAAAGACTATTAACCAAAGGAATCCTGAAATCACGATATGTGAAATCATGAAATGATTTGAGCCGTCAAATCAAGCTTTGATCTGGACTATTGATCCCACTACATTTCGAAGTTTCGTGGATCGGAACTTTGAAGTGACAAGAACACTGAACATCAAGAATTCTGAAATCACGATATGCGAAATTCCAATTTAATCACAGTTGTCAGGTCAAGATGTGATCTGGACCATTGATCCGACTCCATTTCAGAGTTTCATGGATCGAAACTTTGGAGTGACAAGAACACTGAACATCAAGAATGTCGAAATCGCAAAATGATCTGAGCTGTCAGATCAAGTGTTGATCGGGACCGTTGATCCCACGCCATTTCGGGGTTTTGGGGATTGTGACTTAGAGATTCAAGATGCTTCATCTCCAGATTCACGAAATGCGAAATCATGAAAGCGCTTTATGCATAAGGCTGTGATCACAGCCCTTGGTCACATCAGCGAGAGATGGAGGAAAGAGATAGAGCACCCAAGCTACTTTTCGGGGATCGCGACTGGGAATGTCAAGCCACATGGTCACACAAATATCTAATTGTCGAATGACAAAATGCCGAAATGAATGCAAGATCCCATGGAATCAATCCAACGGTGCAGGTGAATTTGAACAAGATCAGAGGGATACTGTAGCATGACACAGTGTAACTGCCAGAAACCAATGATGGTTTCTGCAAAGGACTCGAAGACACTTCGGGGTGATTGATAGAGGAGGTGAAGAGTCTTTGGGAATCTTCAAGAGGGATAAAGATGTTCGTGGAGGCGATTGATAGTTGAATGAGCATTGAGGCCTATAACTAGAATAGAGAAGGTGAGCTCGACTGTCACAGAGAAGATGAAGAGTCTCAAACTGCCAGAGAGGCTGAGGAATCTCAGTATAACATACAGTGATGTTGAACGAGTGGTAAATGACTAGAGAAGCTGAAGAGTCACGATGATGATCAAACAGAGAACTTGAGTTGTGGAGGAATATGACACGAAGTGAGCATGCAAAGGCATTGTGAATATTGCATGCACAAAGACAACAGAGACTATAAGAATGTTGAACAAAGAAGAGATAAGTGTTGTTGTTGTGTAGGAGAATTCAGGTCTGTACAAGGAGGCAGAGCACAGGAGCAGAAATGCACAGTTGAGGAATGGTGCATTAAAGGGATATGGCGCATAGAGCATAAAAGGAAAAAGAATAGAAAGTGCTAGGGTGTGCAGAAGACACTGATGCAGACAAGGCAGAGCAGTGTAACAGAACAATGACAAGGCCGGTAAGCCATTGAATAATTTTATATCCTTGTAATAAGTTTTAGTAACAAAGAATTTATAATTCAGGGTGGTTGGGAGGCACTAGGGAGGACTGTTTTCCTCGAAGGTTCAAGTGGGTTCTTGAACACAGGGGGTTGGTGCTTCCTTCTAGTTGGTGCTAGAGAAATTAGGGAGTTGGTGCTTCCTTCTAGTGGGTGCTAGAGAAAACAGAGAGTTGGTGCTCTCAGCAAGTAGCAGCTTGCAAAACTGAGGTTGCAACCTCATTATGAGTTGGTGCTCATATGTATGATAATGTAAAGAATGTAACTATTACTTATCATATAAAGAAAAAAAAAAGGTTTTTACCCTGTATGGGTTTCCTCAGGAAATATCTGTCTCTGTGTTTCTCATATATGTGACTGAGGCTGAATGTGTCAACGTTTATTTCCCTGCATGATTGTCATCATCATTGAGTGCCTTGTAAATTTTTTAAAAAGAAGCATAATTGTTTAAGCACGGTAACAAATGATTCACCCCCCCTCTCAATTGTCCAACAAAGACTTGTGTCTTTTCTTCATCGTATCCATCATTGGTGCGCTAATTCCATTGAAATTTTGAATGAATTTCCTGTAGAAACTTGCCAAACCATGGAAGCTTCTAACTTCAAACACACTCTTCGGCGATGGCCAATTCTTAATTGCATCTACCTTTTCTTGATCCATCTTCAAATCATTTGCAGAGATAACAAAACCAAAATAAATGAGTTATGTCCTCATAAATGACAATTTCTTCATATTTATCAACAATTTTTCTTGTTGTAATCTTCTCATTACTGCAGCTAAATGCTTCAAGTGTTCTGCTTCTATTTTGTTGAAGATTAATATATCATCAAGATATACGATGACGAATTTCCCAATGAAATCCTTCAGGACTTCGTTCATCAACCTCATGAAAGTACTGGGTGCATTCGTTAAGCCAAATGGCATGACAAGCCATTCATACAGCCCCTCATTTGCCTTGAATGTTGTCTTCCATTCATCACCTTCTCTCATTCGAATTTGATGATACCCTCTTTTCAAATCAATCTTTGAAAAAAACTTTTCTCCACTCAAGCAATTCATCAAGTCATCCATCCTTGGTAATGGAAATATTATTGATTTCCCTTGAGTCTGTACACATTCTCCAGCCTCCATCTTTCTTTGGACTGAGCACTATTGGAACAACACATGGACTCAAGCTCTCTCGAATCAATCCTTTGTCTATTAAGTCCTAGACCTGTCTCTTGACTTCTTTATTTTCCTGTGGCATCAAGCTATACGTGGCTTTGTTCGGTAAAATGGTCCCAGGTATAAGATCGATATGATGGCTTATACTCCTGATAGGTGGTAAAAAACAAGGTAGTTCATCCACTACTATATCAGCAAATTCTCCCAGCAATTCCTAGATTTCTTCTGGTAAATCATCTATTCTTGTACTGCTCAAAACAATTTTGGGCTTCCTAACCACAATAAATTGTGTATCTTCCTTATTCTTAATCTCCTCAAGAAGTTTCTTCCCACTCATGAGAAGTATAGTGTTGCTCACCTCTGTTTTCACTTATGGGTTCTTAATCAACAGCAACATGTGCGTCCTCCCATTCTTCTCTAGGTTGTGCGTGTTCTTTCTCCCATCATGAATCAAGTTTCTGTCATATTGCCACGGTCTACCCAATAGTAGATGACAAACATCCATGGGAATGACATCACATAATATTTCATCTTTATATCCTCCTATTTTAAATTCAACTAAACATTGTTTAGTGACATTTACCTGATGTCCTTTTTGTAGCCATGAAAATCTGTATGGGCTTGGATGTACAACAGTCTCTAGCTCTAGCTTTTCTACCATCTCTGTAGATATGAGATTGTCTGTTCTACCGCTGTCCACTATGAACTTGCATACTATGTCTTTGGTTTTGCAAGCAGTTTGAAACAAATTGTTTCTTTGTGATGGGTTTTTTGCCTCTTTCTCCGGCTTCAAGAGAACTTTCCTCATCATTAATGATCTTCCACCCTCAGTGTCTTCTACCTCAACATTCCATCCTTGAGCTTCGAAAATGTGAGTTTCACCACCATATTTCTTCTTATCTGGACACTCATAGGATTTATGTATGATCTTTCCATAGACAAAGCATTTTACTTCACCACCTCTGCCTCTTCCTCTTCCTCTAGCTTGAGGAAAAGTATTTCTATCAGCATACTGCCCTCTCTGTGAGCTTCCTCCTCTCTCATGTTGAGTTTGAGGTTTCTTCCCTTCTTCTTTAGATTACTGAGTTCTGTCTTGGGCAATTGTTTTTCCTCTGGCTTGAATTCTACCTCGACCTCTTTGACCTTGTTTCCGACTCATCTTCTCTTCGAATTTCAGAGCTATCTGATAAGCACCTTCCACATTTTGAATGGTCATTATGCTCATCTCATATTGAATGTCATACCGCAGACCATTCATGTATCTAGTAACTTTTTCATCATCGCTTTCCTGATGACCTTCTCTGATGTTTATCTTGTAGAACTCTTTAGTGTATTCTTTCACTGACATCATCTTTTGTCTCAAATTTTCTATCCTTCGAAACAGAGTGATTTGATAATCCCTGGGTATAAATTTTGCTTTCATCTTTGCAACCATTCTATCCCAGCTTTTTCTTTTCTTCTTGCCCTTGTAGCTTCTGTCAGCCTGCAGTTCATCCCACCATAGTGTTGCATGCCCTTTAAGTCTAGTAATGGCATGTTTGACCTTCTTGTCTTCCTCGACATCCTCATAGTCGAAGTACTTTTCTAGAGCTCTAATCCAGTCTAGAAGCTCTTCAACATCCAAATTTCCCTCATACACTGGAATGTCCATTTTTTCTCTGGCACCTATCCTTGCAACAACCCTGAATAGGCGTTCATCTGCAACATCTTCGACTGCAACTTCTTCTTCTTTGTTTCCAGCTTCATTTCCACTTTCATCTTTGTTGATATCCCCAGCGTCAACTATATGCCTCTGTTATATCTCCATGGCATCAAGCCTGGCACGTAACTCGCGCATTTCTCTTTCTCTTGCTGGATCAGGCATTGGCATTGGCCTATCTCTTCTCGTCGATGGCATGGCTATAAAATGTTCCCCTTTTCTCTCTAATATAGAAAGCAAATAACTTGTTATGAACTCTGATACCACATTGATGCGTATTAGACTACTCCTTTTCCTCTAGCTCCTTTTGCTTGAAATATACAGATAAAATAAAGCTTTGATACCACACTGATGCAGACCCCCGACCCTCGGGCCAAGATCCATGTAGGATCGTTGCAAATCTTCCCCTGAGTATGATTGAATCTTTTATTTCCCCACAGGGAATACTTCACACTGACAAACAAGTGTATTCCACAGGTCCTTCTGAGTTATGCTTGTGTGATCAAACATCGATGCTAACCCCACAACTGACCAACAAATGTGATCGGGGATTTTTCCTTTTCGAGATTTTGGATTTCACGATCTAGCGAATCCTGTTGTCGAGCCCCTTGTCTCTTCGACCTCCGAAACCCAAAAATGTCAATGAGGGTTGAATCCTTCAATGCAGCAAATACATGCCTCTTGTTGCCACTTATTTCAGATTTTCAGAACTTGAGTGATCAACCAACACTCGTTCCTCTTCCCTTATGATTTTCCAGTTTCCAAAATTTCCCCTTTTCGCAATATCAAAGGTCTTTCGGGATTTTCCCCAAAGCTTGACCACTGCCTTGACTTCTGTCGCACGTATCCTCCGATTAATGCTTAGGACCCACCTTTTGGCTTTTTCCTTTTCGCGATTTCGGGAGTTGCGTTGACATGCAACTTTGTCTCTTAACTCCTGGAACCTCGAAACCCGATTGGGCCCACGGCTATTATCCTTCAATGTTTCAGGAATTTTTCCTTTCACTCTTCGGGATTTCATGACTTGCGAGATCCACAGCAGAAAGGTTCCTCACCTCCCGAAACTCTGATCTCCAAATTCCAAAAAACTCACCTCCAATGTGATCTACGACTGAGATCCTCCATGATCCGATGACTCTGGATCTTTCAACTTTTCACGAACTAGGAGTTTGAAACTCTCGATTCCAAAGATCGCTGCCTCTTCTACTTCTCGACACCCGAAGTGCTGAAATGTTGAAATCTCAAAATTCACCCCACGACACATCGCGTTTCGTGACTTCAGTATTTTCAATGCTAAGCACCCCGGCTCCTTTTCATCAAGATTCTTGGTATGCTGAACCTTGAAATACCAAAATTTCGCATTTGATTATCCTTTTCGCGAACCGGGAGTTTGAGTGACCAAGCGTTTTGACCTGCACTCCCAACTTACGGGTCCCGAATTCTTGAAATGATTTGACGGCTCAAACAAACCACGATCAACGGTCCATGTTTATTCTTGATTTTAGGGTGGCAGATTCATCCATCTCCTAACCACCTTGCAGCTCCACTAGATCCTATGGTCCCTGCGAATTCGTGAGTTCTCCTCAAAGAATTCTGACCGCCCGATTCACTCCTTAATGACTTCTGCGAGACGAATTGGTGTTCTCCCTCTTGAACTTGTCTTTTATGAGATGCTTTCAACTTTCATCTCCCTTTGAACACTTCAAAGGTACTATCCCTCCTGATCTTTCACTTGCAAACTCAAGTCCCCAAAAGGAATTTTGCTCGCACTCCCTATGGCAATATTTCAAATAACCTCTGGTTATTTGAGTCCTTGACTCTATGCACTCTTTGCAATAAAAATCCTTCCACCTTCACCTTAGTTTATAACTTTTAAGGTTTCAACTAGCCTGCACACACCTTGCATGGCTTTGTACTTCACTTGCACTTATGTTGGTATGAGAACAACAATATCTCTCTTGAGCGTTCTGAGATAAAACTTAGACTCTTTTCAATGCATACCTTGTGGATGTTTCACTGCACTCCTTGTAGGAACTCTCAGGATGAGAAATAATTGAAACTCATTCTTCTCCTCTCTCAGACTTCATATACTTAACATGGAATCACACATTCAATACAACATTGAAACAAATGCATAAACAGAGAGAATAAAACAACTGTAAGCATACCATACAACAAATGTAAATAGTAAGCATCATAACACCATGAAAATTGAGTCAAAGCTTCATATATTAACTCATGTGCTCCTATACATGGGTTCTTCTCTATAGTTCTCTGCTACAGCTCAACAATTTATGAAATCTCTCTTCTTCTGTTCTAATGATACAATAATACAAGGGTGAGGGTGTCTATATCCATTTTCCCTCCTACGCTTCTAAAATTGTCTAATCTCTTAATTCAAATCTACCTACTTTCATTAAACAGACTTAATGTCTATTACATCTAGCAAATGAGAGAAAATCGCTCAAGATCTATTTACAACATGCAAGTATGCTTCCTTTGACTACTACATTAATATCTTCTCATTAATTTTTCAAAAACATTTCAAAATGTGCAAAATGTGTGTCTCGCTTTTCCAGTTGTCTTCTGCCTTTATGCTTTCTTAGCTGGATTCTTACGATGCTCCTGCATCACTAAATAAGGTATTTCTCCTTGTATCCTCATAGTGTGCTATCATTTCTTCCATGAAAACTATCCAAGTGATGAGTGATTTGCAAGAACAAAGCCATCGATACCATACAAATTGATTGGGTTCTAAATATAAAGAAGCAATTCGTACCTTTTTTGTTTGTGGAACATTATGTTGATCAAAGAATTGCTCCATTTGAAGTATCCATGTGATTGGGTCCTTTCCATCAAACTTCCTCATATCAATCTTAGGAACATGGTTGGTCTTCAACCCAAAGTTGGAGTTTCTCCATTCTGGATTCACCTTCCTTGTGCCCTCATCATGACTTTCATGGGCTACATTTTCACTTTTAGGTGTCCTCTCTATTAGGAAGTTTTTCAATCCTTCCATGATTTCCCCTTTTAAACCATCCATCTTAGTATTTATTGCCTCAAAAATAGCTTATGTTGAATCCATCATCTCTTGTAGTTCATATTTTGTTACTAACTTCTTTTGTAAATCATTTATGTCCCTACACATTTCTTCACCTTCATCAAGAGTCCATGTAGGATTTTATGGAGGCTTATTTGGTGTAGAAGTTCCCTTTTTGGGTGGCATGTTGGCCAGGTATCACTTTTGAACCTTGATTTTGAGGTGGTTCTGCTAGACAATATTTCTTCTACTGTATATCCAAATTTTCAACCCTTCTGGGTATGAAACTTTCTTTTTTGTAGTTCTTTGATATTTCTTCTCTGCAATGCCACAGTTTTGATCAAAATTAGATGTGCCAAATGGAATTTACAGTAACTTCCCCACAACTTGCTTATTTTATTCCTTTCCAAGAGATCTAACTTGTATAGAGTGCCCCGCACAAAATAATTGATATAAAATTCTGAAACTCATACCAGAAATACCAAAGACTATCAACTATACAATGCAATCAGTCTCACTCAATTTGGATACTCTAGGAAGAAGTTATGATTGTTTTATCTGGAACACCTTCTTGAGACTAGTCAATAGGACTAGTCAGATACCCTATCTTCCACAGGGTGTATCTAAAAATGTACGATGACCCAGAAGATGAAATTTTACCATAGATACCTTACTAATTTATTTAAATATATTCTTGATTTCAGGGTCTGAAATGTTACAGAAACGAATATATAGAAAAATTTCCGTAATGACTCATTTCAGGATGATTCCAAAACCCTAACTTGCATAGGTTGTATCTTCGAAAGTATAAGGCCTCATGAGATGAAATTTTAAACTAGCGTACCTTGGTCTGTCTACTAAATATCCTCTGAGTCGTTCCTTCTGAAACATTGTAGAAAAAATGTTATAGCGAAAATTCCAAGGTGTCTCAAATGTAGCAGTGAAACCCCAAGACCTTGAGCTCTGATACCATATGTTAAGAACCAAATATCAATATAGCAAAGAAAAACCTTAGAATAAGTACTCAATGCCTTGAAAAATATATAATTTTAGATAATAAGCCTCTTTGAGGGGGAAACCTCCTTTTACCCCACATAAATGTTCAAGTATAAGATGATTCAAAATGAAAATGTCTCCTTGGTATATATAGGAGACTAGGAGGTATAATTACAACTAATGGAATAAAGCTTACATAAATAAAATAACATTACTAATGTAATATTCCCCAGTTAAGGGGTAGTGAGCCAATATTAGGGCTTAACAGAAGATTTTTTTTCTAAAAGATGAAGAAGATTGTTCCTTAGCTAATAGGAGAAGGGATGAATTAGTGAAATCAAAAGAAAAGTCAATATGTTTCAATTTTTGGACATGTCACTGAAGTCATGCCAAAACTAGGTCATAAATATGTTGCAAGTGTAACATGGGTGTAACCAAAAGTCATTGAGTATGTACATTTGATTGTTTTGTTTGGTTCCCATGATGTACAATATGTTGATTGTATTGTAGAATATATGGATAGGATAACAAAACTAATGACATGATTTTAGATAAGGATTGTATATTGATACCTCACAAGATTGAAGATATTACAAAAGAGTGGAAAACTAGTGATATTGCAGAAGAAATGTCACTAAAGATAATGTTGTTAATATATTTTTATGATGTTGTCTTTTGAATTGATTATAATAAGGAAATATTTTTCATCAAGAGAAAATGAATATCACTCCCACTAGGTTGAAGACATGCAAGGAGAAGAGGGATTTATTGTTTATATGAAACAAGCTACACCTAGAGTATGGAAGAGAAAGGATGGACATGATATGTTCATGCAAATGTAGAAAAATATTTAATTTGAATCAAAAAACATAAATGATGATGATGTTGTAAATGAAAAGGATATTCATCCATGACAAGATGAAGAATGAAACTATATAATGAAATCTACATGGGATAACAATGGGTTTGAAATTTTTTAAAGAATAGATCAGACAAGACAAGATGCACCCAACATGTTTTCAAACAGAAGTAGATTCCTTCTAGATGAAGACAAGAAGTGATGAAGAAGATACAAACAATTACCTTGGAGAAGATACACATAAAGTGTCTTAATGATGTAATGGTTGTTGACATGTTTGCAAGTAAAATAATTTGTACAAAATATGAAGCAAAGGGAAAATACATTACTAATATGGATATTATCCATACTACGTCCGTGAATTAGAGAATATATGAATCAATGAAAGTTGCATATGAATGTGTTTTGTTCATAAAGTTGAAGAAGTTTCCAGAGAATTTGCATATGCATGGAAGTAGTGAAGATGAAGGTCTCTATGCATGTGCACCAATGAACTTCAATCCAATTGTTGTTGAAGGTAAATTTGAATATGTAGTTCTAAAAATAAATGTAGTATAAATGATGATGCAAAAGTAGAAATAGTTGCAGAAATATAAAGAGAATGGAGATGCAAAAAATGAACTGTAAGATGCATATTATTACAATAGAGGAATGGTTGTAGTGAAGACAATGAAGAATGGATACATTTTTTATTAGAAAGCATTGATGATTGAGTATAATAGGGATGATGGAGAGGTAGTAGGCCCTATTGGACATGATCATTTGAAATAATTAAAATTCATTGAGATTTGACTACAATAAAATATAATAAGTATCATTAAGAGGTACTAGTATGAGGTAATAAGCATTGTGGAGATGAAGCAGTTTGAATAAACAAGCACACTTGATCTTGAATTCTATAAATTAAGAGAAATATTAAATTATAGTGGATGCATGGCATATATGAAAGAGTTGGAGAAAGAGGTGAAGTTAAAGAGGAAAAGAAAGAATATAGGAGTTGAAAATGTAGATTTTAACCTTGTAGAATATTTTACAAAAAACAGATTTTCAATAAAAGAACAGAAAAGATACAATGACAAATACACACATTAGACAGAGATATTTACCCTAGAAACCCAAAATGGGAAAACCAACATATTATATATTCATTCACTTCATACATTATTTACAATACAATATACATATAGGATCTCGTAGCATCCAAAACCCTAATCCAACAACCTATATTTGTTAAAAACCCTAATTTTTTAATCAGAAATAGAATTCCATTGATGAAAAACCATGTGCCGAAAACCACCCAAAAACATACACTAAAACCTATAAAAAAAAATGGGGCACTACCCCCAAACCCCCATGCAAGGGGATCCCTCCCCCCCATGACCCCGCGGGAAAGGGGGCACTCCACCCCCCTCTTACCCCCCTGCATGCCTGGTGCAACATAGACACTAATTCTAGTCGTGCAAAGAATATAAAACATACCCAACATTCTCCCACTTGTTTGTTTCTTTTCATACAAGGGGTTACAAGGTTTAATAGTCAACAATCCAGGGAAGCAATTCCCATAGATCCTCTACACCAAGAGAACTTCTCAGTGATCACATATTTTGTTAATGAATATGAAACATTCTTCAAAGTGCCCACCTTCATCAACAACACCTTCTTTTCTTCAACCATGTCTCTCACAAAGTGATATTGAAAATCAATATGCTTTGTCTTTGAATGATAAGTTGGGTTATTCACCAAAAAAATTGCACTCTGACTATCACAATCTATCCTTGCAGCTTGTTGTACCAATCCAATACCTGAACACAATCTTTGTAACCATAATGCTTTCTTTCTTGCATGAGTGGTTTCCATGTATTCAGATTTTGTAGTTGAAAGTGCCACTACAGATTGTATTTTTCTCTTCCAATTGATTACTCCTCCAAATAGGTTAAACACATACCCTCTTGTAGATCTTCTACGATCCATATCTCCAGCCCAATCCGCATCCACAAATCCATGTATTTCCAACACTCTGTCCAAACCTGGTCTTCCTTGGTAGCACAATCCATACATAGTAGTGCCATGCAAATACTTGAAAACTCTCTTTACTATTGTCCAATGCTCCTTCTATGGTTTTGGCATATATATTCTCAAAACTCCCAATGCATGTGCAATGTACGGTCTAGTAAAGACCATTGCATACATCAAAATTCCAAGTACACTCAGATATGGAACCTCAGACATGTCCTCCTCGTCTTCCTGTGTCTTGGGACATTGATTCGTAGATGAATTTAAACTATAGGAATAGGGACCCTGACCAGTTTACATTCTTGCATATTGAACCTCTGCAATATTGTCTCGATATATTTTCTTTGATTTAACCAAAGTTTCTTATTTTTCTGATCTCTTTTAATTTCCATGCACAAAATGAAATTTTCATCACCAAGATCGTTCATGCCAAATTTAGAGGACAAGTGATTTTTCACATCTTGGATAATCTCCCTATTGTTTCCTATCAACAACATGTCATCCACATAGAAGACCAAATAAATCAAATGATCACCAACTAATTCAAAATATACACAATGATCCTCTTTGCTTCTTGTGAATCCAAGTCCCAACATGTAAGTATCAAATTTTTGATACCACATCCTTGGTGATTGTTTTAAACCATACATGGGCTTTTTCAACTTGCATACCAACTCCTTCCTTCCCTTCACATCAAATCCTTATGGATGCTTCATGCAGATTTATTTTTCCATATCCCCATGTAGGAATGTTGTCTTTACATCCCTTTGTTCTACTTCAAAATCAAATGCAGTAGCAACAGATAAAAAAAATATAATAGAGGTTAACTTGACAACAGGAAAAAAAATCTCACTAAAATCAATTCCCTTAGCCTGAGAATAACCCTTTACTACTAACCAAGATTTTTCTTTCTCCACTTTTCCTTATACATTTATCTTCCTTTCAAATACCCATTTTCTTCTAATGGGATTTCTTCTAGTTAGAAACTCCACTATATCCCAAGCCTCATTCTAATCCAAGGCTGACATTTCTTCAACCATGGCCTTTTCCCATAGTTTTCCATCCTCTGAATCCACTACCTCCCTAACAGTTCTAGGATCATCATCAATAATAGACAAAGAAAAATTTGAACGAAAATCAAGTGGATTGTACCTTTCCAGTAGCCTATTTTCCCGCACTAATATCCTCAATATTGGAGTATGAGGATCTTATTCTTCTAATTCTTGTTCTTCTGCAAAGTCAGATTCATCATCCTTTGGCTCAAACTCTATTTTCTTTTGTATTTCCTTACTTGGTAGGACTTCCAGTTTGAAAACTTCCTTCATTTCTCTAAATACCACATCTCGGATACACAACCTTGTTAGTTTCTAGTTTCCAAATCTTATAACCTTTGAGACCATCTTTATACCCAATAAAGATACACTTTTCAGCCTTCTTATCTAGCTTACTTTTGTTTTCCTTTGGAACATGAACATAGGCCTCACAACTAAATACCCTGAGATGTGTGAGAGAAGGTTTCTTACCAGTGCATACCTCTTGAGGATTCTTGTCATCTAGTACTAATAAGGGTGATCTATTGAACAGGTAACTTGCAGTACCCACTACCTCTGCCCAAAATTCTTTCCCTAACCCGACACCACTGAGCATGCACCTTGATTTTTCCATCAACATCTTATTCATTATTTGTGCAACTCCATTCACCTATGGTGTATATGGATTAGTCTTCTTCCTTTCTATACCACACTTTTTACATAATTATTCAAATTCATTATCGTAGAACTCTCCACCATTATCTGTCATTAGCACCTTAATTATTTTCTCTATTTGATTCTTAACACGAGACTTAAACTCTTTAAACTTGTCAAAGACTTCATATTTCTTCTTGAAGAAATATATTCAAGTATTCCTTGAGAAGTCATCTATAAATGAGACATAGTACACATATTTTCATAATGATGGAACCGACACACGCCCAAACACATCACTGTGCAATATCTATAAAATTCCTTCTTCCCTCGTTGCACTAGAGGGGAATCTTACTCTATTTTGTTTCCCATATAAATCAAAATCCAGAGAGAATTTAGGCATACATTGAACCATACCTTTACCATGTAGTAGTCAAAGACCCTTCTCTCCGATATACCCCAGTATTTGATGCCACAACATAACCTTTTCTCCAGAGATTGTAGGAGTTTTTTCTTCTTCATCTCCAATATCAGGAATAATGGAACTATTACACCCATCAGTAATGGAAATTGTATCAACCTAAGTCCCTAGTATTGAAAGGGACTTAGACTGATACAAGTTCCACAAATTATTCCATAACTCTTTGGCTATAGCTTCCCATGATACATTCAATAATATGAATATGAGAGACACAATCAGATTATGCTCTTCTCCTTCCAATACAATTTTTTCTAGTCATCTAATGACGTTCCTGTAGGCACAGTACCTGGATCCACAATGATCCACTGATCTTTTTCTACCAATAGATCTTCCATCTTGATCTTCCACAGCTCAAAATGTTTCCCATTAAATTTCTCGATCACTATTTTTGAACTGCTCACCATTTCTTTTCACTTGAAGAATCAATACCGAAGATATCCCACTGTAAAAATGATTATCACAGTCCCGATCCAAACCCATAACCACAAAGGTGTCCCCTTAAAGCCAATAATTTATGTGATACCAAATGTAGATTTTAACCTTGTACAATATTTTACTGCAAACATATTTTCAATAAAAGAACATAAAATATACAATGGAAAATACACACATTTCGCAGAGATATTTCCCATGGAAACCCAAAATGAGAAAACCAACATATTATATATTCATTCACTTCATACATAGTTTACAATACAATATACATATAGGATCCCATAGCATCCAAAAACCTAATCCAATAACCCATATTAGTAAAAAATATAATTCCTTAACCAGAAATAGAATTTCATCGGTGAAAGAATTGAGAACTTGTATAACTGAATTTCTTCTTCAACTCCAATATCAAGAACAATGGAACTATTGCACCCATCACTAATGGAAATTGTATCAATCTAAGTCCCTAGTATTGAAAGGGACTTAGAGTGATACAAGTTCCCCAACTTATTCCATAACTCCTTGGCTATAGCTTCCCCTGACAAATTCAGTAATAATGAATCTGAGAGACACAATCAGATTGTGCTCTTATCCTTCTCATTCCAATCGAATTGTGCTCTTCTCCTTTGGGAAATGGTTCTATAATTCTCATACAAACAATATAACAATGATTTCTTTTCTATCTCTTGTATGCATAAGAATGGCCTCTTTATATAGGATATTTTCAAGATCTTAAATACTTAGTTCCAAGTGGAAAATGGATGCCACTTACGTGTGGTTCCCCATGTCTGAGTGCACATGGAACCACTCATGGTACCAATATTAAATTCTAAGAGGTTTTAGGCTCTTTGGTAACTTGGTTGGAATATTTTCATGATGGGATTTTTACCATAATCCAAATGTGGTTGAGATTTCACTTTTTGTAGGTCTGTGGGACTTTTGATGGGAATAGTTGCATGGATGTGGGAATATCGTGCAAAAATACACATTTTTGGGTCGAGTGGATTTATCAAAAATCCATTTTCCATTGTTTTATTCCTTGTTGAGTGTGATATATTAATTCCATGACTATGCACTTTGGTGTATTGGACTAATGACTTTTCTAGTGATCACATGTATAGCTGTGTGAATGATTTTTAGGTGATAACAATATTTATGGAAATTGTGTGTATGTTATGTTTTGGTTATGTCCTAAATGTAATATAAAATTACAAGAGATGAGGAACCAATATGAGAATTTAGTATTATTCCTTATAAGATTGACATAGGAGTTGGTGAAGAGAAAAGACATATTTTTGTGATTTTTTTGAAAATTTCCATTTTAACGGAGATTTGTAGAAAGTAAATATGACTTGGAAGAGTTTTTCTAGATATATTCATAAGTTGAGAAGAAATTTCTGGTGGAAAATGATAAAGGGAGGAAAGAGTGAATTAAGAAAGTATGTATGGAGCTGAATATGTTAGTAATTTGAAGAAAGGATAAAGTATCAAGAAAAGCGTAGTGTTGAAGGAAGAGTTTTTTTCTAAAAGATAAAGAAGATTGTCCCTTAGATAATAGGAGAAGGGATGAATTAGTGAAATCAAAATAAAATTCAATATGTTACAAATTTTGGACATGTCACTGAAGTCATGCCAAAACTAGGTTATAAATATGTTGCAAGTGTAACATGGGTGTAACCAAAAGTCATTGAGTATGTACATTTGATGGTTTTGTTTGGTTCCCATGGTCTATAATATGTTGATTGTATTGTATAATATATGGATAGGATAACAAAAATAATGACATGATTTTAGATAAGGATTGTATATTGATACCTCACAAGATTGAAGATATTGCAAAAGAGTGGAAACCTATTGATATTGCAAAATAAATGTCACTAAAGACAATGTTGTTAATATATTTTTATGATGTTGTCTTTTGAATTGATTATATAAAGGAAATATTTTTCATTACAGGAAAATGAATATGATTCCCACTAGGTTTAAGACATGAAAGGTGAAGATGGATTTATTGTTTATATGAAGCAAACTACACCTAGAGTATGGAAGAGAAAGGATGAACATGATATGTTCATGGAAACGTAGAAAAATATTTGATTTGAATCATAAAACATAAATGATGATAATGATAATGATTTAAATGAAAATAACATTCATCCATGACAAGATGCAGAATGAAAATATATAATGAAATATACATGGGAGAACAATGGGTTTGAAATTTTTAAAAGAATAGATCAGACAAGACAAGATGCATCCAACATTTTTTCGAATAGAAGAAGATGCCTTCTAGATGAAGATGAGAAGTGATGAAGAAGACAAAATTACCTTGGAGAAGATACACATAAAGTTTCTTAATGATATAATGGTTGTTGACATGTTTGCAAGTAAAATAAGTTGTAGAAAATATGAAGCAAAGGGAAAATACATTACTAATATGGAGATTATCCATACTATGCCAGTGCATTAGAGAATATATGAATCAATAAAGTTTGCATATGAATGTATTTTATTCATAAGGTTGAAGAAGTTTTTGGAGACTTTGTATATGCATGGAAGTAGTGAAGATGAAGGTATCTATGCATGTGAACCAATGAACTTCAATGCAATTGTTGTTGAAGGTGAATTTGGATATGTAGTTCTAAAAAAGAATGTAGTAGAAATGATGATGAACAAGTAGAAATAGTTGCAGCAATATAAAGAGAATGGAGATGAAATAGATGAACCGAAACATGAATATTATTACAATATAGGAATGGTTGTAGTGAAGACAAATAAGAATGAATACATTCTTGATTAGAAAGAATTGATGATTGAGTATAATAGATAGGATGGAAAGGTAGTAGGCCCTATTGGACATTATCATTTGAAATTATTAAACTTCATTCAGATTTGACTACAATAAAATATAGTAAGCATCATTAATAGGGACTGGTATGAGGTAATAACCATTGTGGAGATGAAGCATTTTGAATAAACAAGCATATTTGATCTTGAATTATAGAAATTAAGAGAAATATTAAATTATAGTGGATGCATGGAATAGTTGAAAGAGATGGAGAAAGAGGTGAAGTGAAAGAGGAAAATAAAGAAGATAGGAGTTGAGAATGTAGATTTTAACCTTGTACAATATTTTACTACAAACAGATTTTCAATAAAAGAATAAAAAAGATACAATGGAAAATACAAACATTACACAAAGATATTTCCCTTGGAAGCCCAAAACGGGAAAACCTACATATTATATAGTCATTCACTTCATACATTTTTACAATACACTATACATATAGGATCCCGTAGCATCCAAAAAGCTAACCCAACAACCTAGATTAGTTAAAAACCCTAATTCCTTAACCATAAATAAAATTCCATTGGCGAAAAACCATGTGCCCAAACAAACACAAAAACCAATAAAAAAACAAAATTGGGAGAAACCCCCGAACCCTTGTGTAGGGGGTCTCCCGCCCCCCATGTGACCCCTCAGGAAAGGGGTCACTCCTCCCCCCTGTGCTTCCAACACAACATAGACACTAGTTATAGTCGTGCAAAGAATATAACACATACCCAACATTCTCCCACTTGTTGTTTTCTTTGCATACATGGGGTTACAAGGTTTAATCCTCAACAATCCAGGGAAGCAATGCCCATAGATCCTATACACCAAGAGAACTTATTAGTGATCATATATTTTGTTAATGAATATGAAACGTTCTTCAAAGTTTCCACCTTCATTAGTGACACCTTCTTTTCTACAACCATGTCTCTCACAAAGTGATATTGAAAATCAATATAATTTGTCTTTGAATGATAAGTTGGTTTATTCTCCAGAAAAACTACACTCTGACTATCACAATCTATCCTTACTACTTTTTGTACCAATCCAATACCTTAACACAATATATGTAACCATACTTCTTCCTTTATTGTATGAGAGGTTGCCATGTATTCAGATTCTGTAGTTGAAAGTGCCACTACAGACTATCTTTTTCTCATCTAATTGATTGTCTTTTTCTCATCCAATTGATTTCTCCTCCAAATAGGTTAAAAAAATACCCTCTTGTAGATATTCTACGATCCATATCTACATCCAAAAAT
Organism: Picea engelmannii; assembly: GCA_009831015.1. Classification (NCBI taxonomy): domain Eukaryota; kingdom Viridiplantae; phylum Streptophyta; class Pinopsida; order Pinales; family Pinaceae; genus Picea; species Picea engelmannii. The sequence goes on from ML777128.1 coordinate 1,482,752, forward strand.
CTATGTATTTCCAACACTCTGTCCAAACCTGGTCTTCCTTGGTAGCACAATCCATAAATAGTAGTGCCACGCAAATACCTGAAAACTCTCTTTACTGTTGTCTAATGCTCCTTCCATGGTTTTAACATACATCTTCTCAAAACTCCCAACGCATATGCAATGTACAATATAGTACATACCATTACATACATCAAACTGCCAATTTCACTCAGATATGGAACATGAGACATGTCCTCCTCCTCTTCCTGTGTCTTGGGACATTGATCTGCAGATGACTTTACACCTAAAGGAATAGGGACCCTGACCGGTTTACATTCCTGCATATTGAACCTATACAAAATTGTCTCAACATATTTTCTCTGATTTAACTAGAGTTTCCTATTTTTCTGATCTCTTTTAATTTCCATGCCCAAAATGAAATTTGCAGCACCAAGATCTTGCATGCAAAATTTAGAGGACAACCCAGTTTTTACATCCTGGATAATCTCTCTATTGTTTCCTATCAGCAACATGTCATCCACATACAAGACCAAATAAATCAAATGATCACCAATTAATTCAAAATATACACGATGATTCTCTTTGCTTCTTGTGAATCCAAGTCCCAACATAAAATTATCAAATCTTTTATACCACGTCCTTGGTGATTGTTTTAAACCATACTTGGGCGTTTTCAACTTGCATACCAGCTCTTTCTTTCCCTTCACATCAAATCCTTTTGGTTGCTTCATGTAGATTTATTCTTCTAGATCCCCATGTAGGAATGTTTTCTTCACATCCATGTGTTCTACCTCAAAATCAAACACAACAACAACAAGTAACAAAAATCTAATAGAGGTTAACTTGGAAACATGAGAAAAAATCTAACCAAAATCAATTCCCTCCACCTGGGAATAACCCTTTACTACTAATGGAGCTTTGTATTTCTCCACTTTTCCTTCTGCATTCATCTTCCTTTTAAATACCCAATTGCTTCCAATTGGATTTCTTCCAGTTGGAAACTCCACTAGATCCCAAGCCTCATTCTTATCCAACGCTTCCATTTCTTCAACCATGGCCTTTTTCCAAAGTTTTCCATCCTCTAAATCCACTTCCTCTGTAACAGTTATAGGATCATCATCAGTAATAGATAAAGAAAATTTTCAATGGAAATCAAGTGGAGTATAGATTTCTAGTATCCTATTTTCCTGCATCTATATCCTTAATATTGGAGTATGGGGATCTTCTTATTCTAATTATTGTTCTTATGTAGAGTCTGATTCATCATCCTTTGGCTCAAATTCTATTTTCTTTGGTTCTTCCTTACTTGGTAGGACTTCTTGTTTGACAACATCCTTCATTTCTCTAAATACCACATCTTGGATACACAAACTTCTTAGTTTCTGGGTTCCAAAGGTTACAACCTTTGACACCATCTTTATACCCAATAAATATACACTTTTCAGCCTTCTTAACTAGCTTACGTTTGTTTTCCTTTGGAACATGAACATAGGCCTCGCAGCCAAATACCTTGAGATGTGTGAGAGAAGGTTTCTTACCAGTCCATACCTCTTGTGGATTCTTGTCATCCAGTGTTGATGAGGATGATTTGTTGACCAGGTAACATGTATTACCCATTGCCTCTACAAAGAAGTATTTCCCTAACACGACACCACTAAGCACGCACCGTGATTTTTCCATCAACATCTTGTTCATTCTTTTTGCAACTCCATTCTGTTGAGGTGTATATGGACTAGTATTCTTCCTTAATATACCACACTTTTTACATAATTCTTCAAATTCATTTCCAGAAAAATATCCACCATTATATGTCCTTAGCACCTTAATTCTTTTCTCTGTTTGATTCTCAACACAAGACTTAAAATCTTTAAACCTGTCAAAGACTTCATATTTCTTCCTAAGGAAATGTATCTAAGAATTCCTTGAGAAGTCATCTATAAATGAGACATAGTACACATATTTTCATAATTATGGAACCGACACACATCCAAACACATCATTGTGCACTAGCTGTAAAATTCTTCTACCCTCATTGCACCAGAGGGGAATCTTACCCAATTCTACTTCCCATATACAAAATTTTCATATAAATCAAAATCCAGAGATAATTTAGACATACCTTGAACCATACCTTTACCATGTAGTAGTCAACGACCCTTCTCTCCAATATCCCTCAGTCTTTGATGCCACAACATAACCTTTTCTCCAGAAATTGTAGGAGTTTTTTCTTCTTCAGCTCCAATATCAAGAAAAATGGAACTATTACACCCATCACTAATAATTCTTACTTTAATCTTATACAGAGTTACAATCCAAACTCCCTTCAATAACACAATTTCTACTCGAACCATCGTGCAATTTTCTTTTTCAAATATTGTTTTTACCCCTACATCGTCCATTTTTCTTACAAATATCAAATTTTTGTCCAATCCTAGGTTGTGAAGAACACTAGGAAGTGTTCTAATCCTTCCATATATGAGACTCAACTTGACTCTTCCTCATCCTATGATTTCTTTTGTCAATTCATCACCTAGGAAAATATTACCTTCATCATACCTTTCATATTCACAGAACCACTCCCTATGGGGAGTCATATGAAAGGATGCACCTGATTCAACCATCCATGCCTCAGGATATGTATGTGTGCTTGAAGAAGCCAAGTACACATCCCATCCTTCTTCCTTGGAGGTCTTTTCTTCTATAGAGGGAGCACCTTCATATCCCTTCACTCTCTCAACGTTTTTGGATCTACATTGCTTCTTGAAGTGCCCTTATTTTCCACATCTCTAGCATACCTTTACAAACATTTTGGGAGATTTAGATCTACCATTAGATTTAGACCTCCCACTTGAGGAATTAGATCTATTTCTTTCCTGGGAGCGTCCTCTTGAAATTAATGAATCTGTGATATGTCCTTCCATGTTCTTCCATCTCATCTCCTCCAATAACAAGGATGAGACCACATCATAAAACTCAAGGTAGTTGAACCACTTCCTATGACCACAACCAGACTATCCCATGAGTTTGGTAAAGAGCACAATAAATTGATACACTCACATTCATCTGAAATTTTAATCTCAACGGATAATAACTGACTTACCACATTATTGAAAGCATTCAAATGTTGTGACAGAGTCTCCATAAACAATATAAGAGTCTTCATTTATATAAGAGTCCCTAGTATGGAAAGCATTCATAACTTGTATAACTGACTTTCTTTTTCATCTCCAATATTAGGAACAATGTAACTATTACACCCATCACTAATGGAACTTGTATCATTCTTAGTCCCTAGTATTGAAAGGGACTTATACTGATACAAGTTCCCCAACTTATTCCATAAATCCTTGGATATAGCTTCACCTGACACATTTAGTAATAATGAATCTGAGAGACATAATCGGATTGTGCTCTTCTCCTTCCAATCCAACTTTTTCTAGTCATCTGTTGACGTTCATGTAGGTACAGTACCTAGATCCACCATGATCTATTGATCTTTGTCTACCAATAGATATTCCATATTGAGCTTCCACAACTCAAAACTTTACCCATTAAATTTATCGATCTTTATTCTCGAACTACTCGCCATTTATTTTCACTTAAAGAATCAATGTCGTAGATCTCCCACTATAACAAGGATTATTACAGTCCTAAGCCAAACCCTTGACCACAAAGGCATCCCCCTGAAGCCAATAATTGCTCTGATACCAAATGTAGATTTTAACCTTGTACAATATTTTACTGCAAACATATTTTCAATAAAAGAACAGAAAATATACAATGGCAAATACACACATTACACATAGATATTTCCCCTGGAAACCCAAACCAGGAAAACCAACATATTTTATATTCATTCACTCAATATATTGTTTACAATACAATATACATATAAGATCCCGTAGCATCCAAAACCCTAATCCAATAACCCATATTAGTAAAAAAACCATAATTCCTTAACCAAAAATAGAATTTCATCGGCGAAAAACCAAGTATCGAAAAACCGCCTAAAAATGGACACGAAAACTGGTAAAAAAATAACACATACCCAACAAAGAATATAACACATACCCAACATAGAAGAGAAGGAAGAAGAGAAGAAAAAAAACCATTTATTCAATCAAATATTTATTGAGTAGGATGGCCAATTGTTAAAACCAAGGGATTCTAAGTAAAGAGAATCACTACGGTTTTGGCACTCCTACATACCAAAGCTAAATTTCTAGTTTTGTGTTTTCTTACAAGATTTTTGGATTTCCATAGAACAAATGATGGTCCAGTGCTTTCATTTGTGCACTCATGTACCCTAGGATAAGTAGATAATTTTTGGATAAGTTTAATAGGATGTGTTTCTCTACTTACACACCAAATTTCAAAATATGAAATGACTTTAGACCCTATTCCCAAGGCATGAACTATTGCAAATTGAACTTCTATAAAACAATTTCTACATGGATAATGGCTTAGTATTTTGATTAGCACATGCTCATATTTTGGAATTTTTGAGCCTCCTTTTTGTCACCTCCAATTCCCTTAGCTTGTCTCATATCCTAAACTATTTTTCTTCATACATATGCACTCTTTTCCTATTTTCCTCAACATACATGTCCTTTAGTCATTATTGTGTACATATGAGGTAACTTATGTTTAATCATGATTTATGTTGATTTATTAATTATTTGGATTGAATATTTGATGTTTAAATCTCTCTAATTACTTTGAATGATCTAAGTAGACTTTATGAAAACATATCCTATTAATTTGGTACATGTTTCGGTGTTCATCCAGTACTCATCTTGTCCAGTACCTATTTTTGTGCCCGTCCAATATCTATATTCGCTATCATCTAGTACCAATGTTGAGTTCATCTGATACCTATTCCACTCATCTCGTACATGTTCTTGTATTAATCCGATACCGATTTATATGACTTTGTGCATCTGGTACGGATTTATGCGACTATGTGTGTCTGGTACCAATATTTTTCTCCAAATGTGTGTGTCTGGTACCCGTTCCGTATTTACAAGCTTGGGTGTTTGAACAAGGTTGTTCTCGATGGGTCTAGGGAATTTTTTTGTTCGAACATTATTTTTTCATTGAATACCATGATACATTTCATCACTTGTGCACTTCATGTCATGAGGATGAAATCGTTCCCTTAAAAAATGATACATCAACCAATTGTAATATTTGTGCAAGTATTTGATGTTATCTCCAGAATTTGATTGTAACAGTTGTTTCTCTTTAAAGAGAGAGCCTTGTAGATGATAGACATATAAAAAGATAGAATTAAGCACTATTATGTTGTAATATTGGTTCTTGAAGATTATGGATTGTACCTCTGTTTTCTAAATTAATGATATAATTGTAGTTCATGGATTATATGTGTGTGTTCAAATCTTTTCTTCTGTAAGTTTCTTTTAAGAGTTTCCTTCTTGGTACGATAATGGCCCACCGACCCAATGAAGGTAAGCCTCTTTGTATTTAGTTGTAAATATAATTCTAGTTTTTTGTGTGTATGAATAGAGTAATTCTATGTTTGATCACAACATCTAACTTTATTCATGTTATGTTTCAGTGACACACTTGATAGCATGCAATATATATGTGTGATAATTTTAAGTGAGTGAGAGTTTTGTGTGTAATGTGAGATTTCTGAGTGCAATGATTTCTGAGTAATTACTTGTCATATTTATGTGAGGATATGAAGACAATCATTTGATTAAATGATTTAGTGTTTGCTTAGATTAAGTTCTTTAGTGTTTGTTTTGATTTTTCAAATCTAGGGACAAGTTGTATCTCCATCTTTCACCATACATGAGCCTATAATGGATTATTTCACTGCACCCAAATTTTTCTTCCAGAATTGATTAGTCTACATATTAAAAATACAGACACAATCAAGACCTCCATCTCTCACCCTACATGCACCTACAATGGAGTTATTTAGGCTTGATTGATCTTTCTTTTAAGAGTATGCAAAGTGTTAATTGTTGTTAGTTTAGTTTCTCTAGGAGATAGAATAAAAGTTCATCTTTCCATTTCATGAACCAACAATGAACAGATCCATCATCTAAGCAAGAAATTTAGATCATATGCTTGTTTATGATTTTTTCTTTCTGATTTTTGAACTGTGTGGAGAGTGTTATTTGGAAAGTGTGAAAAAAGAGTATTAGTTTGAAAGTATTTTCTTATATAATCTATACTCATCATACATAGGCATTTATATGTTATCGGCACATATAGTGCATCAACTCTATTGATTACAAAACTGGATTGACATATTAAATGATTACAATATATTGAACATATAATTGCACCAACATTTTTGTGTCGTTGTCGGGGAGCTATAAATGGTAATAGGTAGTGTTTCCATTAGATTGTTTTTATGATTTTGGAGTGCTTTTAAGGACAATCTGAGAGCGGAGAGAAGACAGTAAGACATGAGGGAAGAGCCCACACATCCACTTTAGTGGGTTTTCTCCAAAGTCAGGTTTCCCTCTTACCTTCAATAGTTAAATTTTGTCTTGAGTTAGTATTTAGATATTATTTTTATGTGTAGATGTAGAGATAGAAAATGTAGATTTATTGCATTCAAAATTGCAGAAAATTCAAGAAAACCCCCCAACATTACATAAAAATCAAGAAAACCCCCCCATACTAATTCAAGTAATTTTTGTGTAGGAGAAATTCTCAAAGGGGAGAGTTCAAAAGAAGTAATTGAAACTACAACCAAAGGTCCTAAATCTGAAGTTATTTTTCAAATTGAAAACATATTACATCAAGAAACAAGGGAAGCATTGGCAACCCAATTAGAAGGAATAGCTCGAAAAGGGACATAGGTAGTGGTAGAAGAGGTTGAATCTGCCATTGGAGAAACACACAAAGTATTGGAACAATTGGTTATCTCAACCAACCCAGTGGTTGAACCATCACTTAGTGGGGAAACATCACCTGAAGCCTATAATGTGCTATTTGGAGATATGGAAGATGAAGAGGGGAATTCAAATAATGAAACAAAGACACTTGGATTCCCAATATTAGACATTACCGGAGATGTTGCTATGTAGAATATCCCACTTTCATCATTGCCTCACTTCCATGGTATGTCAACAAAATATCTTGATTCATTTTTGTTTGAATTTGATATACTATGTAGGAGTTATAATTATATTGATAGTGCACAAAAACTAAAAATATTTCCAGCCACACTTAAAGACTCAACATTAAGGTGAAGACTCAACATTAAGGTGGTTTATGAGTATAGGAGAGAATACTATCTTATCTTGGGTTGGTATGAAGGAAAATTTCCTCCAGAAATATAAGGATTATTGTAGACCTAGAGATGTTAGGAATGATATATTTAAAATGCATCAGTTTGAGGAGGAAAGTTTGAATGATTACCTAGAAAGGTTCCTATACAATTATCAAAAGACAAAATAATTCACCTTAGACACTGCCACAGTTAGGACCATCTTCCTGAAGGGTATAAGGGATGACTATATTTAGGTACTAAACCTCATGAGTTCTGGGGATGTATATCAAATTCAACTATTTGCAGACATTGTCGAGTATTGTAAAAGGTACTCTCACATCCAAGCCAAAACATGAAAAAGTGTAAGGGATACTATAGGAAGAAATGCCAAACCTTCTCCAGGAGGTGTTACAAGGATAGAATAAGGGAATCTGCTAGAAAAATTCAAAATAGACATCCTAAACACAACAATCACCCAGTTAGACACCATGAAGATAAAAAATAAGCAACAAGAAGAAAATGCTACTTTAGCAATTTTATGTCGTCAGTGTAGGAAGAGGCATCCAGAAAAATAATGTCCTATTAATGTTATTGAAATTTGTGGGCTCTGTACATAATATCACCCTACCAATGAGGGCCCTTCCTTACCTGGAGTAAATCCATCTTTAAGGGACGAGCGTAACCCCAAGAAACATCATATCCCCCTAAGAGAGCATGGAAACAACAAAATCCTAATATGTTTTTCAATCCTACCACATAATACTCATAACAACAATGGATTCCTCCAATGCCTTACTCTCAATGGACACATCAACAACCACAAGTCCAACCTTGGAAACAAGGATGGAGGGGGCCTACATATGGGAATGTTCCTTTTCAACCACCAACTTTGTTG
>ML777128.1:1490941-1535370 GCA_009831015.1 Picea engelmannii
GGGGGGGGGGGGGGGGGGGGGCAGTGAATCGGTGTAGGGATCTTCTCAAACTTTTCCCTTCACAAAACTCCTTAGTTAGAAATCACCAATCACTCATCACTTATTACTGTCATTTATAACTAGTTAGATGTGAACATATATCATCAATAAGTCATCACCACAAGGAAAACAAAGAACACAAGATGTATGTACAATTCTCTTTTTATTATAGACTACAATCCTTGGGTTATCAGCAGAAACTGAATAGAGTTACAACTCCACACGAGCACCAACTCTATAATGCAAGACTCATCTTACACAACTCAGCACCAACTAAGAAGAGGAATCAATCCTCAACAGATATCAATCTGTCAACAGGTACATGACCTGTCAATAGTGCAGCACGCATATGTACATGCCCTACCAGTAGTACAACCCACGTATGTACGTGACCAGTCTATACTACAACCTGTGTATGCCTTCTGAGTTATTAGGTTTTTCTCTCTATGAAAAGCTCAGATCCTTTGTAGCCTTCAGTCACATCTATTTATGTATTTCATTTTCCAATATGAACCATAACCAATCACAACACATCTATGATGTCCCACAACTCACTCATGCTCCTGAATCATACAATATCAATGCTACTTAATCATGTATAAGAAACCATTAAACTATGGAAATCATATCAGTACTGAACCATAAGAGTGATTCTCACTCTACCAACATAACCATATCACAACAACCATACCAAGAATTCCTTAAGTATTCACCATAAAATAAGCAAGAATATCCATCAAGACAACTATGTAACCATACCAAAGTTTCTATGGCAGATCTGAGCCCATGGAATGTAGATCTGGAACTTGCTTCAGACTTCAAGAACCTAGCATCAGCTCACACTCAATTCTCCATGACTTCATCCAACTATACACGCTCTGCCTTCCTTTAGCCCCTTGCTATGCTTTTCAAGATATGCTCAAGAGATTATTTTCACAAGAGACCTTTGCTTCTTATTTATACTCTCCAAGTAGCTTCCTTAGAAGCGTCTTCTAGGCCACTTTGTCCACATAGCTACTTTGTCCACATAGTCACCTATGTCCAACTTTGCCCAATTTTCCACTTGTCCATGTATCCAATAGCCACTTGACCACTTAACGCATTTTCCTCATTTTAGGGTTAACCTTCTTATAACCACTTTCCATAATATAATTTTTTCCATTTACATTATTCTTTAAATAATCCTCCTTGACTTTGTCACTTCACTTAATTATTTAAATAATCCTCTTTGATTTTGTCACTTCACTTTAATATTTAAATAATCCTCTTTGACTTTGTCATTTTATTATTTAAATAATCCTCCTTGACTTTGTCACTTCACTTTATTATTTAAATAATCCTCTTTGATTTTGTCACTTCCCTTTATTATTTAAATAATCCTCCTTGAATTTGTCACTTCACTTTATTATTTAAATAATCATGTTTGATTTTGTCACTTCACTTTAATATTTAAATAATACTCTTTGACTTTGTCACTTTATTATTTAAATAATCCTCCTTGACTTTGTCACTTCACTTTATTATTTAAATAATCCTCTTTGATTTTGTCACTTCACTTTATTATTTAAATAATCTCTTCTTTGCAAGAACTTTGACTTCTTTGACCTTTTGGGGCTTCAAGCCAACATATGTGGGTCCTCCAACTTCATAAGGCCATAACTCTCAAACCGTGAGGATTTCTATGACATTCCACATACCACCGGAAATGGATTGGCAGGAACTATCCATCTAGGATAGTTTCACTGAGAAAAACACTGATCTTCATCTCATTATTCCACAATTAAGAATGGGTTCTCTAACCATACTACTAGGATAACACAATCGCAAAGTGTCTTCTCATGAGGGATTTCACCATAAAGGGATTGCTTTGGAGTTCACTGCAAAGTGTCTTCCCGTGAGGGATTTCACCATAAGGGGACCACTTTGGAGTTCATCCATTTGTACAACTATGACCTTTGGAGTTCACCACAAAGTGTCTTCCCATGAGGTATTTCACCATAAGGGGACCACTTTGGAGTTCATACATTTGTAGAACCATGACAAGACAATAATGAGTCATCTTTACATCAATCCAACTACAAATCATTGATCCATCTTCATCTATGCATACGACTATGAATCCTCTTGACATCAATCCATTGACATCAAGGTCAATACACGATGCATCAATCAAGGTCAATACATGATCCATCAATCACTACATCAATATACTATGACAATAAATTGTTCCTTTGACATCAATCCTTTGGCATCAATGACGACATGATCCAACAATCTCCCCCCCTGGCATTGATGGTAATACCAACATTGATGTCAACACCAATAATTGATGGAAACATGTAGACAATGCATTGCTCTACATCAATAGGCATCTCAATCACATCAATGTGACTATCTCTCCCCCTTTGACATCAATGGCGAAGGGTAATTCTCCCCTTGGGGCTGCTCCCCCTGCCTGAACTCTCCTTGGGGTTGATCCCCTTATCTGAATGCCTTTGATATTTCTCTAAATAATCTTTCCCCTTTTGAGCAAGGGATATCACTATGATGTAATGCTGAATATATATAGCTCATGCTCTCCCTGTGACCATTGCTCCCCCTGGAACTATGCCTTTGTGCTCTTTCTGCAAGTATAGGTCTCTTTTTCAAGTATTTATATTTACATATGATAAATCTCTCCTCCTAGAATCATCGAAAGAAGAAGAATGAATCCCCCTATGGGTATGTCTCCCCCTATATTCTCTGCAATATGAACAATATGCTACCACTACAATATGCTTATGTTGCAAATGCTACTACTCAACTGGAACATAGATCAACTGCTCTTTCTATGACGATCCTTGGACCTGTCCATGCATTAAACTCGTGCCATACCATACATCATGAAGAAAAATATATGTCAACAATGAATAGAGAATCATGAACAAAACATCAACCAAGTACATCATGTGCCAACCATGCACAATACCCATGTACATCAACCATGTACATCAATACCATATCATATGTCATAAGATATCATCAATGGAGTGCATCAACCATATGCCTCTACCAACATGCCAACAATGTGCCACAAACAAGTGTCATATCACACATGATATGCCTCCACCATGAACCAAGTGCCACAACCATGTATCTTAATCAATCAAGTGTCTCAACTATATCATCCCATATATCATGTACCAAAGTATATGGTAAACAAGTAATACCAATGGTGTACTTTGGCCAAGTACTATCATCCACATACATATACCATCTATGAGTGCATCAACATTGTACTAATCATGTATCACCACCTGTACCAAGAAAGTGCATTAACCATGCACCAATACCACAACAAGATGAACTGCAATCAATATGTGTCCTCACATATGAATGCCATATCAACCATAGACCATGTGCCAATCATACTACTAGTACGTGCCTCTAATAATGTACCAAATGTGTACCAAACATGCATCAACTATAGATCAAGCTATGAATCATCAATGGTGTACAACATGACCACTTCATCAACTCATCAACTACATGTCCCAATATGTAGCTCATCCATATTCCAAATGCATGCACCAAGATATCCAACAAATTTGCTTCTAATAATACATCATAAGATGTATCAATGAAACTCAAATATGTACTAGCCATGTATTCTAACAGATCAACCTCAACCTCCATTCACTACAACAAATACTAAGCATCCAATAATACATGTACTAGAACTGTTCCTCAATAGATCAATGACATCTCTAGCTAGCATCATCATGACATATCTCATAGCAAAAATACCATAATTTCACTGTCACAACCAGCATTGTTCCTCAATAGAAAAGTGTTTCAATTCACACTTTAGGGTTAGTACCATGCATCTTAAATAGTCTTTCAACACTCAACCATATATCACCACCATACATAAAAAAATTATGTATGCTAACATGTAATCATGAAAACCTGCAACAAACATGTCAAACATTGCAACAAACCATGTCAGACCATCATACCCTGTTGCAACTAATATGCATAGCCTTTCTCCCAAGGCTCTTTACCACATATATGTGTCCTGCTGGACAGACAGCTCACGTATGTACGTGACCTATTCATAGGTCATCTTGCATATGTACGTGATTGTTACCATTGTAACCCATGTATGCTTTTGAAGATGACAAACTTGAGTTTCCCTTAAGGCTTCCATTCTATCCTGATTGTTCAATTTTCTTCACCGACTTCTAAAGGTGTCCCATCTTCTCAAAACTTGATCTCTGACCTTCCATCTTTTCCAAAATGTCTTCCTTCCTAACTTCATGCCTTCTTCTAGTTCAATTCCTCATCATGGAATTTCTTCTTGTGTTCCATCAATCCTGGGTTTTGTGGCCAAATCCACTACAGTTGTAGCATCTCATGGTGTGACAATGAGAAGCAACATGTCCTACTTGATTACATCTCCAACACCTTAGGGCGTTATGAAATCTTTCACTATCTTTCCTTGCATAATATCTACATTCCAAAGCTTTTTGACCATTTTCATTACATGAGTAACATTGACCATGAAAAATATTTTCATACCTTTTATTTGGTGTTCATCTTGAAGGCGTATCTCTTCTTTGAGGTGTAAAGATGGCTTCTTTATGTCTTCCTTGCTTTGTTCTTTTGAAACTTTCCTTGTGTAGATGATTGACTTGTAACATTATTCCCATCCTTTGAGAGTGAGGGACTTACCTCATGCTTCTTTGAGGTTCTTTCTTCAACATGTGTAGCTTCTTTGTTGTATCCAAGACCTGATTTATCATTTGGTGATCTTTGACTATCCAAGATCTCATTCAATATTTTTGAGCTATTCAATAACTTGTTTGACTTCTCTACTTTCTTTCTAAGATCAACAACTTCAGCTTCCAACTTATGACATGACTCTTCCTTTTCATTTACTTGATTCTTTAGTAATTCCTCTACCCTTTTGGCTTCTTCCATTTGGGTCTTGAGGTGGACATTAACTTCAAGACTTTTGATAATCTCATTATCTATCTTCTTATTATCTTCTATTTCATTCTTTAGTCTTTTGATCTATTCTTGTTTTTCTTCTAATTGATTCTTTTTACTTTCTTCTTGTTCCTTGAGCATTTCCTTTAACTTCAAGATATGCCTTTGATTCTTTTAAAGAAACTTTTTAGTGTTCTCGGAAATATAGCTATATTCTATGTAACAATGGTCATAGTTGTATTCAAATAGACCCCATTCAAATTTATTTTTAATCTTTCATAGTCCTTCTTCTACTTCTTCCATGGGATAACTATCATTTAATTCTACACATACTATCTCTATATTTTCTTCTTCACTTGTAGAGAAATATTCAGCATCATCACATTTTGAAATATTGCAATCAGGGGTTTTTGGAGATTCTTTACCTTCATTGATATTGATAGAATTGTCTTCAAGGTATTCCTTTTTGCCAACATCATCAAATTTAGAATCATTGCAAATAGAGGATTTTGGAGATTCTTTACCTTCATTGTTCTTGATGGATTTGTGTTTAAGGTCTTCCTTTTTGCTTTGGTATGTCTCCTCTAGCTTTAGCCATAGCTCCTTTGTGGAAGTGCATTGTCCCATGCTCTCTTTCATATAACTTGAGAGTACACTAAGAATGGTCTTGAGAGCCATTGCATCATTCTTCTTTTCTTCCCTTTGAGCTGCAAACTTTGACTTTTTCTTCAAAGGAACTGATCCACCAATAATTTCTTTCCAAACACCTGCTCCTATTTCCTTCAAATGCACTTTCATTTCTATTCTCCATGTAGAATAATTTTCCTCATAAAGGATTGGAACTTCATCATCGATTTGTGTGTCCATGGATCTCCTCCAAGATTTTTAAGGATTATAGTGAAGGCCTGCTCTGATACCAATTGTTGGACACACTGACCACACTGAGAGGGGGGGGTGAATCAGTGTAGGACTCTTTTCAAAATTTTCCCTTCACAAAACTCCTTAGTTAGCAATCACCAATTAATCATCATGTATTACTATCATTTATAACCAGTTAGTTGTGAACATATATGAACAACATATACCAACAACATATATCATCAATAATTCATCACCACAAGAAAAACAAAGAACACAAGATGTATGTACAATTCTATTTTTATTACGGACTACAATCCTTGGGTTATCAACAACAACTAAATAGAGTTACAAATACACAAGATCACCAGCTCTATAATGAAAGACTCAGATTACACAACTTAGCACCAACTGAGAAGAGGAATCAATCCTCAAAAAATACCAATCTATCAATAGGTACGCGACCTATCAGTAGTGCAGCACGCATATGTACTCTCCCTACCAATAGTACAGCTCGCGTATGTATGTGACCAGTCTGTACTACTGCCTGTGTATTCCTTCTAAGTTATTAGGGTTTTCTCTCTATGAAAAACTCAGATCCTTTGCAGCCTTTGGGAACATCTACTTTTGTCTTTCATTGTCCAATCTGAACCATAAACAATCATAACACATCTATGCTTTCCCACAACTTACTCATGCTCCTCAACCATACAATATTAATGCTACTTAATCATGTATAAGCAACCAATATACTATGGAAATCATATCAGTACTGAACGATAAGAGTGTTTCTCACTCTACCAAGATAACCATATCACAACAGCCATACCAAGAATTCCTTAAGCATTCACCATACAATAAGCAAGAATACCCATCAAGACAACTATGTAACCATACCAGAGTTTCCATGGCAGATCTGAGCCCATGGAATGGATATATGGAACTTGCTTCAGACTTCAAGAACCTGACATAAGCTCACACTCAAGTCTCCATGAATTCATCCAATTGTAGGCGCCCTTCCTTCCTTCAGCCCCTTGCTATGCTTAAGAGATGATTTTCACAACAGAAATTTTATTCTTATTTATACTCTCCAAGTAGCTTCCTTAGAAGCATCTTCTAGGCCACTTTGTCCACATAGATACTTTGTCCACATAATCACCTATGTCCAACTTTTCCCAATTTTTCACTTGTCCATGTATCTAATAGCCACTTGACCACTTAACCCATTTTCCTCATTTTAAGGTTAACCTTATTATAACCACTTTCCATAATTAGAAAGTTATCCAATTACTTTATTATTGAAATAATCCTCCTTGACTTTGTCACTTCAGTTTATTATTTAAATAATCCTCTTTGATTTTGTCACTTCACTTTAATATTTAAATAATCCTCTTTGACTTTGTCACTTTATTATTTAAATAGTCCTCCTTGACTTTGTCACTTCACTTTATTATTTAATTAATCCTCTTTAATTTTGTCACTTCACTTAATTATTTAAATAATCCTCCTTGACTTTCTCACTTCACTTTATTATTTAAATAATCCTCTTTGATTTTGTCACTTCACTTTAATATTTAAATAATCCTCTTTGACTTTGTCACTTTATTATTTAAATAATCCTCCTTGACTTGTCGCTTCACTTTATTATTTAAATAATCCTCTTTGATTTTGTCACTTCACTTTATTATTTAAATAATATCTTCTTTTCAAGCACTTTGACTTCTTTGACCTTTTGGGGCTTTAAGCCAACATATGAGGGTCCTCCAACTTCGTAAGGCCATAACTCTCACACCGTTAGAAGTTATGTGGCGTTCCACATACCACCAGAAATGGATTGACAATCAATATCCATCTAGGATAGTTTCACTGACAAGTTCCCTGATCTTCATCTAATTATTCCACAACTAAGCATGGGTTCTCTAACCATACAACTAGGATAACTCAACCGCAAAGCATCTTCCCATGAGGGCTTTCACCATAAGGGGACCACTTTGGACTTCACCTCAAAGTGACTTCCCATGAGGGATTTCACTGTAAGGGGACCACTTTGGAGTTCACCACAAAGCGTCTTCTCGTGAGGGCTTTCACCATAAGGTGACCACTTTAGAGTTCATCCATTTTTACAACGATGACAAGAAAATAATGAGTCATATTTACATCAATCCAAATACAAATCATTTATCCATATTCATCTATGCATACGACTATGACTCCTCTTGACATCAATCCATTGACATCAAGGTCCATACATGATCCATCAATCAAGGTCAATACATGATCCATCAATCACTACATCAATATACTATGACATGGCATTGTTCCTTTGACATCAATGACAAAATGATCCAACAAATGTTTCCTACTTACCCACAATATCCTTCAAATATCTCTCAATTGTTACCTGGGTTTAATCCACCTGCTCTACCTCCACCTTCCCAACTGCAACAACAACTCACCTTGCCTTTCAACCCAAATCAACAACAACAAGTGAAAGATTCACATAATCCAAACCCCCCTCGGCCTACCCCTATTCCTCCACAACCCATCCCTATTATGAAAAATAGACCTACACAACCTGTACATAATCTTGAAGTACAAACTTTCCCAACCTAAGTGATAAATCCTACTTCATTAAATTAAATTCAATTAAGATCTAGGAAGGTATTGAATAAACCAAATCCTATAATGGTTATTCGAGAAAAATAACAAATAGATAACCATCGAAATGAAGAATAAGGCATCCTTGTACAAGAGGAAATTCCTCCTTGCACTCCTCCACCATCAGAAATAACTCAGGAAACTAATCCTCCACCTTATCCATAAAGGTTACTTGTGAATAAAATTGAGGTACCTTTAGGACATGATTTAGAAGTTCAACTAATATATATATGTGTGAATATTCTCCTACTTCAAGCCATCAAATATATTCCTATCTATGCCAAAATTATAAGGGATATTTTCATTAAAAATCATGGAAGGAAGAGGAAGGAACCTCTTGTTATATAGGTGGTTGGACAACTGTTAGAATTTATATCAGAAATTCCATCTAAATATAATGATCCAGGAAATCCAGTGGTGACTATAGAAATCAATGGTATTTATTTTTCAAATACACTTATTGATCTAGGAGAAAAAATATATGTTATGATTATTGACACCATGCAAACGTTGCAACTAAATCACCTAAGGACAACACATAATTTTGTAGAATTGGCAGAAAAATCAGTCATTAGCCCAACACGAAGCCTAGATGATGTAACAGTCGCCTTAGCCTCCTGGGAGTATTCTGTGGACCTCTTGGTAATTCAGTCAAAATCCTCCAAACCTGGACATCCAATTGTGCTTGGTTGACCTTGGTTGGCCACTGTTGATGCATTTATTAGTTGGCAGTCTAGGGAGATGACAATTTCTAATGGGATCCATAGTCAGAAACTTATTCTCTTTCCTCCTGCCCAACCAACCACTAAAGTTCATTTATGTTGGAGAATACCTATGGGGAGGAGAACTATGCTCAAATCTTGTTAACACTTGAGTGAGCAAAGGGAGTTCAAGAACAAACTAAAGAACAAATTTTAAGCCTATTTTTAGCCAATACATAATGTATTGAGTATCCTCAATATTTTCTAGAATTTACACATATTTTCAGCCTTGGATTTCAAGAGGTTTGGCATCCCTCCACTTCTACATTATTCACTATATCAACAATAAGTGGAGAATAAGAGTCATGTGTTTAGACTATTGAAATCCGTCCTAGAAAATATCTATATATCAATTCTAGCCTGAAATCAGATGAGCAACAAAAATTGATCCAAATGATTCAAGGACAATCTAGTGATTTTGCATGGAATTAATACGACATGAAAGGAATTCACCCTGATACCTGTATAAACCATATTTAAACGAATGATAAAATCAGACATGTTAGGCAGCCCCAAAGAAGAATCAATCCAACCTTAAAAGATATAATGAAAGAAGAGCTTCAAAAACTCCTACATGTCAATTTTATTTACCCTATTTCAGATAGCAAGTGGGTATCCCCATTAGTTATTTTCCCTAATAATAATGGAAAATGGAGGATTTGGGTGGACTTCAGAGAGATGAACAAGGCTACCTATAGAGATTATTTTCCCTTGCCTTTCATAGACCAGGTCTTGGATACCTTGTCTAGGAAGAGGTACTTTTATTTCTTAGATGGGTTTAGTGGGTATAACCAGATCCAAATTGCCCCTGAAGATCAGGAGAAAACCACATTTACTTTCCCATGGGGTACTTATGCTAGTAGGGTTCTTCCCTTTTGTTTGTGTAATTCCCCTGCCACCTTTTAGAGGGTTGTCCTAGCTATTTTTTCTAATTTAACCCATGACTATGTATAAGTCTACATGGACAACTTCACGGTATATGGGAATTATTTCCAACAAGCATTGGACAATTTGGACAAAGTATTGATTAGGTGTACAAAGACTAATCTTTCCCTCAGCCATGAACAATCTAGAATGATGCTCATTGAATGGATTGTCTTGGACCATCATATTTTCGGTACTGAAATAAGTGTAGATCCTGCCAAAATTGACATTATTTCTCAAATCAGAATCCCTAGCTCACATAAAGAAGTTAGAAGATTCTTAGGGCATGATGGATATTATAGGAGATTCATTCAAAATTTCACAAACTTGGCTGCCCCACTGTTCAAATTGTTAGCAAAAGAGGTTGAATTCCATTGGCATGAACAATGGCAAATTTCTTTTGAAATTTTAATGAAAAAACTTTCCAGTACCCCTATGTTAAGAGGACCAAATTGGTCTCTTCCCTTTCATATCTGCACTGATGCCTCAGATACTACTTTGGGAGATGTTCTAGGACAAAGAGAAAACCAACTTCCCTATGCTATCTACTTTGTCAAAAGAAATATCTCCCCTACCGAAGTAAATTGCATTGTCACTGAAAATGAATTTTTATCAGTGGTTCATGCCATTAATAAATTTAGACACTACATAACAGGGTATGCATTTTTTTTTCACATGGACCATTCAACCATTAGGTTTTTAATGAATAAACCCATGACAAATGCTAGAGTTACTATATGGATGTTACTATTGCAAGAATTCAATATTAGTATCATTGATAGACCTGGCAAAGATAACCTTGTTTTTTATTTATCTAAAATTATTCATACAGGTGATAATGCACCGGTGGATGACAATTTTCCAGATGAAAGTATGTCTGTTATTTATACTTACATTCCTTGGTATGTATATGTGGATAACTATCTTGTAACATGAAAATTACCTCAAGATCTATCCCCTTGAGAAAAACAAAGGATTATCTAGTTGAGTGCAAATTATATGTGGCATGATGACTGTTTATATCGTACAGGACCTGATTTGGTGATTAGAAGATGTGTATGGGAGGATGATATGTATGACATATTTAAATCCTTCCATGATGGCCCATGTGGAGGCCATTTTGTTGATAATAGGACATCATACAAAATACTGTAGTCAGGCTACTATTGGCCAATTATTTTCAAGGATGCAAAGAAGTATGTGGCCAGTTGTGATGGTTGTTAGAGGATGGGGAAACCAACTACAAGTGATGAGATGCCTCTCCAAGATCAGGTAGTAATTGAACCATTTGAGAAATGGGATTTGGACTTTGTAGGACCTATCAACCCCATGTCTCGAAGAAGAAGATATATACTAGTATGTACATATTATGTGACTAAATGGGTAGAGGATAAAGCTTTGTACTATGAAAATGAACAATCTGTTGTTGATTTTCTATTTGGATACATATTTACTCATTTTGGTGTGCATCGAGAAATAGTGACAAACCAAGGAACCCAATTTACCTCCAATCTGGTCAAATCCATTACTGAACAATATCATATTAAACATAGAAAATCCTCACCTTATCACCCCCAAGCAAACAAACAAGTGGAATCAACTAACAAGGTGATAGAGGTTATACTTACCAAGACAATTCAATTACACCATAAAGACTGGGTTGATCAGTTGTCTGAGGCCTTATGGGCCTACAAAACAATTTGGAGAAATACAAAAGGCCATGCCTCTTATGAATTGGTGTATGGGAAACATGTGTTGCTTCCCATATAATTCCAAGTAAAAACTTTCAGGATTGGTGTGCAATTAGGAATGGATTTGGATGAAACCTAAAAATAGAGGATATTGCAACTGAATGAACTTGATGAAATCAGACAAGATGCTCTTCAGAGGACTACACTCATTCAAGAACAAAGGAATAAATGGCATGACAAGTACATCAAGAATAAATCCTTTCTCCAGGTGATTGGTCCCTCCTATATGACAGTAAGTTCAAGAATTTCAAAGGTAAATTGTCCACTCGATGGTTGGGACCCTATGAAATAGACATATTTTGCGACAATGGTTCGGTAAATATAAAAACTAATGATGAAGATCAGACCTCCTTTGTTGTAAATGGGAATTGATTGAAAGTTTATCATAAGCCTCTGTCTAAAGAGGATTTTATCAAACAAATTCTTCAAAATTCTAAAATTCAATTGGTAAGAAAGAGGAGTTCTTTGTTGGGTATGGGATTTCTACCTCGAGAAATGTGTCACATATTTAGGTGGTTTTTTGGCACATGGTTTCTTTGTCGATGGTTTTCTATATCTAATTAAGGAATTAGGGTTTGGCACATGGTTTCTTTGTTAATGGTTTTCTATATCTAATTAAGGAATTAGGGTTTTTGACTAATCCAGGTCATTGGGTTAGGGTTTTGGATGTCGTTGGCTCCTATATGTATATTGTATTGTAAACAATGTAACAAAATGAATGAATATAGAATATGTTGGTTTTCCCGGTTTGGGTTTCTAGGGGAAATATATCTGTGCAATGTTTGTAATTTCCATTGTATCTTTACTATTCTTTCACTGAATATCTATTTGCAGTAGATATTGTACAAGGTTAAAATCAACATTTGGTATCAGAGCTTTGTTGGCTTCAGGGGGATGCCTTTATGGTCAAGGATTTGGCTCGGGACTATGATGAGCCTTGTTACAGTGGGAGATCTGTGGTATTGATTTTTCAGGTGAAAAGAAATGGAAAGCAATTCAAAGATGGAGATCGAGAAGTTTAATGGGAAAAGTTTTGAGTTGTGGAAGCTCAAGATGGAATATATGTTGGTGGGCAGAGATCATTGGATCGCGGTAGATCCAAGTACTGAACCTACATGAAATTCAATAGATTACTGGAAAAATTTGTATCGGAAGGCAAAGAGCACAATCCAACTATGTCTCTCTGATTTAGTATTACTGAATGTGTCAAAGGAAGCTACAACCAAGGATTTATGGGAAACATTGGGGAAGTTGTATCAGTCTAAGTCCCTAGTAAATAAACTATTCCTAAGAAAGAATTTGTATAACCTGAGGATGAGATATGGAGACTCGGTGGTAGAGCATTTAAATTCCTTCAATAGTGTGGTAAGTCAGTTAGTATCTTTTGAGATTAAAATTTCAAATAAAGATAAATGTATTAGTTTATTGTGTTCTTTACCAGACTTGTGGGATAGTCTGATTGTGGCCATAGGTAGTAATACAAATACCTCGAAGTTTGATGAAGTGGTCTCATCCTTATTTTCGGAGGAGATGAGATGGAAGAATATGGAAGGATAGAGCACAGACGCATTATTTGCAAGAGGACAATCCCAAGAAATAAATAGATCTAACTTCTCAAGTGGGAGATCTAAGTCTAAGGGTAGATATAAATCTCTCAAAAATTTTGTAAGGGTATGTTGGAGATGTGGAAAAGAAGGGAACTACAAGAAGCAGTGTAGATCCAAAATTGAGAAAAAGAAGGGATATGAAGAATATCATTCTACAGAAGAAAAGACCTCCAAGGAAGAAGGAGGGGATGTGTACTTGGATTCTTCAAGAACACATGCAGATCATGAGGCATGGTTGGTTGGCTCTGGTGCATCCTTTCATATGACTACCCATAGGGAGTGGTTCTACGAATATGAAAGGTATGATGGAGATAATGTTTTCTTAGGTGATGTTTCGACAAAAAAAATCATAGGATGAGGAAAATTCAAGTTGAGGCTCATATATGGAAGGATTAGAAAACTGCCTGGTCTTTTTCACATCCTAGGTTTGGCCAGAAATTTGATTTATGTAAGAAAAATGGACGATGCAGGTGTAAAAACAATATTTGAAAAGGAAACCTACAGGATGGTTCGAGGAGTAACGGTGTTGCTGAAGGGAGTTCGGTTTGGAACTCTGTCTAAGCTACAAGGAAGCACTATTAGTGATGGGTGTAATAGTTCCATTGTTCTTGATATTGGAGTTGAAGAATAAAGAACTCCTATAGTCTCTGGAGAAAAGATTATGCTGTGGCATCAAAGTCTGGGGAATATCGAAGAGAAGGGTCTTAGACTACTACATGGTAAAGGTATGGTTGAAGGTATGCCTAACTTCTCTCTGGATTTTGATTTCTGTGAACATTTTCTATATGGAAAGCAGAATCGGGTAAGATTCCCCTCTGGTGTAATGAGGGCAGAAGGAATTTTACAGCTAGTTCATAGTGATGTTTTCAGACCTGTGTCAGTCCCATAATTGGGAAAATATGTGTACTATGTCTCATTTATAGATGAATTCTCAAGGAATACTTGGATATATTTCCTCGGGAAGAAATCCAAAGT
Organism: Picea engelmannii; assembly: GCA_009831015.1. Classification (NCBI taxonomy): domain Eukaryota; kingdom Viridiplantae; phylum Streptophyta; class Pinopsida; order Pinales; family Pinaceae; genus Picea; species Picea engelmannii. The sequence goes on from ML777128.1 coordinate 1,505,486, forward strand.
CTTTGATAGGTTTAAAGAGTTTAAGGCTATTTTTGAGAATCAAACAGAGAAAAGAATTAAGGTGTTGAGGACAGATAATGGAAAAGAGTTCTATGGGAATGAATTTGAAGAATTTTGTAAGAAGTGCAGTATATAAAGGCAGAAGAATACTCCATACACACCTTAGCAGAATGGAGTTGCAGAAAGGATGAACAGGACACTGATGGAAAAGGCAAGGTGCATGCTCAGTGGTGTCGGGTTAGGGAAATAATTCTAGGTAGAGGTAGTGGGTACTGCATGTTACCTGGTCAACAGATCACCCTCATCAGTGTTGGATGACAAGACTCCATAAGAGATATGGACTGGTAAGGAACCTTCTCTCACAAATCTCAAGGTATTTTCCTGTGATGCATATGTTGATGTTCCAAAGGAAAACAAGAGTAAGCTAGATAAGAAGGCTGAAAAGTGTATCTTTATTGGATATAATGATGGTATCAAAGGTTATAAGCTTTGGAACCCAGAAAATAAGAAGGTAGTGTATAGCCGAGATGTGGTGTTTAGAGAAATGAAGGGTGATGTTAAATAGGAAGTCCTACCAAGTAAGGAAGAACCAGAGAAAATAGAGTTTTATTTAAAAAATGATGAGTCAAGCTCTACAAAAGAACATGAATAAGAAGAAGAAGATCCTCATACTCCAGTATTGAGGAGATCGGTTCGAGAAAGAAGGCTACCAAAAAGGTATAATCCATTTGATTTCCATTCAAATTTTTCTTTGTCTATTACTAATGATGATCCTAGAATTGTCAGGGAGGCAGTGGATTCAGAGGATGCAAATCTTTGGAAAAGGGCCATGAATGAAGAAATGGCATCTTTGGATAGGAATGAGGCTTGGGATCTAGTGGAGTTTCCAACTCGAAGAAATCCCATTGGCAACAAATGGGTATTTAAAAAGAAGTTGAATGCAGAAGGAAAAGTGGAGAAATACAAAGCTCGGTTAGTAGCAAAGGGTTATTCCCAGGCTGAGGGAATTGATTTTGGTGAGATTTTTTCTCCTGTTGCCAACTTAACCTCCATAATTTTTTTGTTATCTATTGTTGTTGCATTTGATTTTGAAATAGAAAAAATTGATGTGAAGACAACATTCCTACATGGGGATCTAGAAGAACAAATCTATATGAAGCAGCCAGAAGGTTATGTTGTGAAGGGAAAGAAGGTGCTGGTATGCAAGCTTAAAAAGTATATGTATGGTTTAAAACAATCACCAAGGATGTGGTATCAAAAATTTGATACTTATATGTTGGGACTTGGCTTCACAAGAAGCAAAGAGGATCACTGTGTGTATTTTAAATTAATTTGTGATCATTTGATTGATTTGGTCTTGTATGTGGATGACATGTTGATGATAGGAAACAACAAGGAGATTATCCAGGATTTGAAAACTCAGTTGTCCTCTAAATTTGACATGAAGGATCTTGGTGCTTCAAATTTCATTTTGGGCATGGAAATTAAAAGATATCAAAAAAGGAGGAAACTCTGGTTAAATCAGAGAAAATATGTTGAGACAATATTGTAGAGGTTTAATATGAAAGAATGTAAATCGATCAAGGTTCCTATTCATGTTGGTGTAAAGTTATCTGTGGATCAGTGTCCCAAGAAACATGAAGAGGAGGAGGACATGTCTCGTGTTCCATATGTGAGTGCAGTTGGAATTTTGATGTATGCAATGGTCTGTACTAGACCGAACATTGCACATGCAATGGGAGTTTTGAGTAGGTATATGTCAAAACCAAGGAAGGAGCATTGGACATTAGTAAAAAGGATTTTCAGGTATTGTTTTGGCACTTCTAGCTATGTATTGTGCTACGAAGGAAGACCAGGATTGGACAGAGTGGTGGATATACATGGCTTTGTAGATGCAAACTAGGCTGGAGATCTGGATCATAGAAGTGGGTATGTGTTTAACCTATTTGGAGGAGCAATAAGTTGGATGAGAAAAAGGCAGGTTGTAGTGGCACTTTCAACTACAGAATTTGAATGCATGGAAACCACTCATGCAAGTAAGGAAGAAGTATGGTTACCAATATTGTGTTTAGGTATTGGGTTGGTACAAAAAGTTGTAAGGATAGATTGTGATAGTCAGAGTGCAATTTTTTTGGCGAAGAACCCAACTCATCATTGAAAGACAAAGCATATTAATATTCAATATCACTTTGTGAGACATGGTTAAAGAAAATAAAGTGTTGTTGATGAAGGTGGAAACTTTGAAGAATGTTGCAAATTCATTAACAAAATTTGTGATCACTGAGAAGTTCTCTTGGTGTAGAGGATCCATGGGCATTGCTTCCTTAGATTGTTGACTATGTAACCCTATAACCCATTGTATGTAAAGAAAAAAACAAGTGGGAGAATGTTGGATATGTGTTATATTATTTCCATGAGTAGTAGGGGGTGAATTCCCCCCGTGTGGGGGTTTGGGGGCAGCGCCCCCAATAAAAAACTTTCTTCCTCAAGAAACGTGTCACATATTTAGGTGGTTTTTCATCACATGGTTTCTTTTGCAATTGTTTTCTATTTCCGGTTAAGGAATTAGGGCTTTTGACTAATCCAGGTCATTGGGTTAGGGTTTTGGATGTCGTTGGCTCCTATATGTATATTGTATTGTAAACAATGTAACACAATGAATGAATATAGAATATGTTGGTTTTCTCAGTTTGGGTTTCCAAGGGAAAAATATCGGTGTAATGTTTGTATTTTCCATTTTATCTTTTTTGTTTGCAGTAGATATTGTACAAGTTTAAAATAAACATTCTCCTCCTACTGAACCACCACTGTAAGTTTTTTTTGTGTGATTTCATTTAACTTTGTACATATATGTATATAGGTGTGTGTTAGATAGTGATTTTTGGGGTTACTAACAAAAGCATAAGCTAATTATGTTATTAGGTAGATAAGAAATAAGGAGGACATCTACCAGGCATAAGTTTATTCCTTTTCCCAAGACTGGTAGATTACTCATGGGAAAGGAGCCTAATGGAGTTTTCTTTAAGTTTTCCAAACTCCTAAAAATTGAAAACACCGGCAAGCATTAACTAAACTGGGCTCGAGAAAAATCCACAGGAAAGTATATGGAGTTTTCTTTAAGTTTTTCAGACTCCTAAAAATTGAAAACACTGACGAGCATTAACTCACCAAGGCTCGAGAAAAATCCACAGGACAGTAGTAGTCAGGTTTTTTTCTCCAATAAAATGGAAGTGGCAACAAAAGTAGTGGTTAGTCTAGTTCCAAAAAGAGGAGGTTTATGCATCTCTACAAGAGGATGTCCATATACAGTTTCCTTATTGTTACAAATCTTGGAGTCCAATCATTGGATTGTTTGCCTCATTTTATGACACTTCCACTGCACTTTCAACCTTCCTGTATCAGTGTGTTGTTTATAAATTTTTCAACACGGTCATTCAAGAGAACCAATTCACATACAACATTAGTGAGTTCCAACATATACTTAAACTTGACCCTCAAAACATGTTTAGACATGAAGAGAAATCCTACAAGATTCCATGTATCCTATCAAAGCTTCATCCGATAGTAAAAAAATAGTTTATGAGTTCATCTGGTACTGGAAAAGATTCTCTATGTTGGTCCGGTACTAAATCAATTCTTTGTGTTTCTCTGATACTAAAACAACCTTTTGTGTTGAAATAATACTAAATATGTGATCCAATATTGATGATGGAATTTAGGTAAAATTGTTCTACATTTTATATTGCCTTATTTGATCAAACACATTTCAGGTAATAGAGGTATGGACTCAATGTGTATTCCTTTTTATTAAGAATCATGTGAATTTTGTGTTAAACATGTGTTTATTCTCATACCCTTTGTCATCTTAAGTTATTAAACTCCCATATCCTTATCTTCCAAAGTCTTCATGATTTCCCCTGTTCTAAAAATCATTTATGATGTAAACATATATCTTCATGAAGTGATCGTCCAATTTGGAATCTCTTGTCAAAAATATCCATTCGTATGATGCAAAACTATGATTATGCCACCTTCTATAACCTCACATTGTTTTAAACTTATGACGTCGAATACTACCCAATGGTGAATTTCGGTCACATCACCCACATTCGTTGTAATAATTACAAAAACTAGTAAGAATGGGATGTGATGTTACTTCTGGGTATGATCGTCACCTTATCCATGAACACAATCTTTTGGCATGATTTCAGACTCCTTCCTTACCTCACTATCATTTCAAAGAATTCATTGTTTTCTTCTTGTTTTCATTATAACACTCTTCTGGATGGATTCACCATCCATATGAGCATTAATTACTTGCTTCCTACTATACACCACCACTTTATTCGCTCCTACTATCTCGTTACTCTACCTCCATCACCGTGTTCTTGTAATTTTTCTTCCAGTACCAAACCCTCGCCTGAATTATGTTTCCCATACTTGTTTTTAGACCCATGTTTTAAGCCAGCATGGGGGTTGATAGGAATGAACCTATGTTCCATCTGTACAGAGAAACGAAGGAGTATCAAGCATGCAAAGAAAAATTTGAAAGGGTCGGCTGGGTTCCCTTCTTAGAAAAATTCATAGGACATCATGAGGGGGTATCTCATGCCTTCACCCAGATTTATGATGGAGAGAGAATCCAGTTGGGGGAAATAAAACTCATGATCACTGAAGCCATCATAGAAGAAGCGATAGAGTTTCCTTCTACTAAAGAGAATTATTTCAAAGGCATCATCATCAATAGGAGCCTCTGTCAGAAATTTTTTGAAGCCTGAGCACCTGGAACCAGATTGGATGAAAGGTATCTCCAGAAGATGGATCAAAGAAGAATATTGGACAGTTATTGTCTTCTTGCAAAAATTTTTAACTTGTGAAGGGAGGTATGTAGTAACCTTTGTTTATCATTTAAGTCTTTTATTGCATTTTGAAGGAGGACCACAAATAGACTTTCCCCATTTTCTTTGGATGTGTTTGAACAAGATTGTGAGAGGGGTTAAGTCTGCCTCTAAGAAGCTTGAAACCAATCTCTACCACCATGGGCTGATGAAGCTATTGGTTTTTCATGAGTTGAGAAAATGAGACAGTAGTTAGAAGAAACTCCTCACAAAAAAAATTCTCAAGAAATTTCTAGAAGGAAATATAACAGCGGAACATAGTAAATGGTCAGAAAGGAATAAGGGAGACAGTAGAAAGAAAACCAATAAATCGAGTAGTGAAGTAAATCCTATTGGCCCTATCTCACCAAAATCTATAAGAAAATTGGAAAAAGGAAAGACAATAGTTTTAAGTGAACATCCTGCACCTATGGTGGAACGGTCATCCAAAACCAAGAAAATTCTTCCAGACCTATCCACTAAAATCAAAACACAGATTAGTTAGAAAAGAGGAAGAAACAGAGGTATGATCATAATGTTGGAGAAATTGCAGGCAATGTCCTCAAAGTAATTATTGAAATGTTTCGGGAGTAGGTTGTGTAAATTGCAGATAATATTCCAGAAGTAATTGTTGAGATACCTAAGGAAAAGGTTGGAGAAGTAGAAAAGACCCTTGAATTGAGATTCAAAAGAAAGAATAAATTTAGAGTCGATGAGGGGAGTACTATAGCACAATCCTCTAGTATAGAGACAAGGAGTACACCAAAGGAACAATTTCAAGCCCCTAAATCCAAGTCCCCTGGTATAAAGACAAGGAGTACACTAGAGGAACAAGTTCCAGCCCCTACATCTATGTCCCTTGGCAGAAAGACAAGGAGTACACAAGAAAAACAAAGTCTGGTACCCATATCTGAGGCTAAAGCGAAGAAGAGGAGATTGTTTAAGGATGAAATTTCTATGCTTGTTAGCACACCCGAGGAAGTATCAGGTCCAGTATGAAGAACCACTCGAAGCATGGCTAAGCAGGTGACAATTCCTCGAGTTCCTTCTTTTGCAGAGGATCCAATGGACATTCTAGCCTCACTAGAGAAAGAAGAAATCTATGTGACAACTATTGGTGAAGCAGATGAATTAGTTAAAGAGACACTAAAGGATTTAAAGAGGGAAGTTGAATCCACGGAGGAGATAACTGAGCAAGCATCACATGAACCAGTCAGTCCTCTGACCAAACATTAGTTGGTATTGAAAGTAAAAAATATTACAAAATAGAATGAAGAGTTGAACAAGGAAGTGGAGGAGTATAAAGTTTTGGATAGGCACATCAAGAAAGAAAATATAGCATACAATTTATTGTGCCTATTTACAATATACATGATTTATTAAGCTCTTCCAATATCAACAAGGTTTTTGTGCCTAATACAGTATACACAATTTATTAAGAGGGAGATTAAGAATGAGTTTTCAGGGTTGGCTATCCTAAAACCATGCAATTAATGTTCAATCAATGTGAAGAGAAACACGAGTTTTGAAATATTGAGGATAGGTTCAACAATTTTTGCATGAGGACATGCAATGAATTGGGCATGGGAGAAATGTTGAGCCTCATTTTTGTCACCTCCAATTGCCTTAGCTTGTCCCATATCCTGGCCTATTTTTCCTCATACATATGCACTCTTTTCCTATTTTCCTCAACAAACATGTCCTTTAGCCATTATTGTGTACATATGAGGTAAATTATGTTTAATCATTATTTATGATGATTTATTAATGATTTGGATTTAATATTTGATGTTTAAAGCTCTCTAATTATTTTGAATGATCTACAAAGACTTTATGACAACAAATCTTATTCATCTGGTACATGTTTCGGTGTTCATCTAGTACTCATTTCATCCAGTACCTATTTTCATGCCCATCTGGTACCTATCTTTGTTATCATCCGGTACCAATGTTGAGTTTGTTCGGTACCTATTTTTACTCTCATCTAATACCTATTCTTGTGTTAGTTTGGTACCGATTTATATGACTGTGTGCGTCTAGTACCATTTTATGCGACTATGTGTGTCTGGTACCAGTCTTTTTCTCTAGTTGTGCACATCCGGTACTCGTTTTGTATTTGTAGGCTTGGATGTTTGAACGAGGTTGTTCTCGATGGTTCCAAGGAATTTATTGGTTTGAAAATTCATTGTTCTATGAATACCACGATACATTTCATCACTCATGCACTTTGTTTCATGAGGATTGTTATCACACAATCTATACTTTCCCAAAACCCAAGGTAAGTGGATGCAACATTGACGTAACATGGAGTGACCTATCACTATCACCTTAATAGGAAACCCCTTTCTATTTAGGATTATATCACAATACCCCAAGGGAGAAGTCCACAGTGACATGAGGGTTTGAGAAGGCTAAAGTAAAAGATATAATAAAGTCCCACACCTCTCACAGGTCACTCAAGTCATAGGTTGTTTTTGTCTTACAGAGATGAAGAAAAAGGGTAAATAAGGTGTGCATTCCCAAAACAAGACAACAAATAGAAACGAGTGAAATTTCCAAGTACCATATGATGTTAGTGCTTTATAAGACCATGAACCTCTGAAAAATAAGTAAGATGATATAAAACTGCAACAAGGTAATTATTTATAACAAACATGAATATTTTGTAACAACCACAAAAATTATGCCTTGAGAATGCTTGAAAATGACAAGAAAATATAGCTCTAAGTTGACAGAATGATAACAACTTGCCAGAAGCAAAATTGGAAATGTCTTATCATCTTTTAATGTTAATTTTGAGATGCATTTTATGTTGGTAGATGGTTGTAGAAATATTTTGCAACAACAACAAGTTAGTCAATGAATTAGTATAGTTTAAGGTTAGTAAAAGTTTGTAAATGTTTCAAGGAAGATAGTTTGAGAGTTGTTTGATCAATCAATCATTATAGTGAGTGGACTAGTGCCTTTATAGGTTAATGGAGTCTATAGATGATGGTTTTCTCTTGTAAGAAATGACACAATGATTATGCTTCCCTATGGATAAGAGATGGGTGGAAGAGGTGTTGGATTTTCAAGGCCTCAACATCCAAACCCTAAGAACAAAATTGCTAGAGTGTAAGAAATTTTAGGCTCTAACAAGATCTTCCTTCCTTAGACTATTGAATAAATACTAGAAGAAACAATTGACTAGATAATGACTTCTAAAGTTTTAGTATTTAGCGTTCCAAAAGTTTACCTAGGTCAAAATCTTCTTGGCAAGGTCTAGCAAATGAAGAGTAAATAAGTAGCAATTTAAGTCCTTTACTCCTAGGGTTTGTCAAGAAAACAATTTCATAATATTTAACATGAATAAGAAAATTTACCATAAACCATTCAAATAAAATGAAGAATTACAGATTTAGTTACTTCACCAAGAATAATCAAGCCATAAAACCCTAGAACGCCAAGCAACTTCACCAAAAATTATCCAAGTTGCAATTTTTAGCCTCCAAGAGAAGTGTGCTGAAAATTTCAGCCAATAACCCTAGAAGAGGGCCGAATTTCAGACCACACACTTGTGTGATGAGTTTATGATGATAAAATGAGAGCTTTCTCTCTCTATTTACACAGTATCAATGACCTTTAATTAAAATTAGGTCATAAAAAGGCCGACATTGCCAAATTACATTTAAAATCTTTTTTTTACATAAATGACATTAATTAAACCCTAATTTCATCTCCAAGGATGATGTCATGTCCTTCTAGGGTGATGTTATGCCCCTAGGGTGGAACACTAGGCTTGAAATGAAAAATATTTGGCCTCTAAAGGAACTGAATGCTACCACACATGCCAACGAGCACACAATTGCCCTCATAAATGAAAAACCTGAATGGATGACGTCTAGGGTCAAAATGATGATGTCGTGGGCTCTCAAGGGTCAACATCCTAGTGGAAAGGTAATACCCACCTAGCTCTAGGTAGTCCAAAGTGTCTCTAGGGAAACACCCTTATTTCTTTCTGGTTCATTCCTCTGGTGTCTCTCTGCCCCTCGTTTGGGTCACAACATCCATCTGTCGAATTTCATCCCCATGGAGGTCTAAGATAATCATTCCCCCATATGTACCTGTCCATTGGGAAAAGTCATACAACAACAACAAGTATGCCCTCCAAGAGTTCATAAGTCATAAGGATCATAGTAATGCCAATCACATCTAATAATCAAATTACCTAAACATGTGCATCAAACCCCCCTTTACCCAGACAAATGCTCAAAGACATTATGCAATTTAACAAGTCAATTTTGGAGAGGGTCTCAGGATGTCCTATTAGGATAATCCTCCTTAAGTTAGGGGTGTTTCCTAGGTGAGAGCCAACATAGGTCATGTAAGTGTGTGTGAGGTGACATGGGAAGTGTTCGAGCATAGGGTGCAGTGATAACAGAGGAATGCAGGTCTTACATGTGGGCACCTATGTAGAGGGCGAGTTGCACCTTATTATAGATGCCATTGTTTCCTAGCCCAACAATTCCTTTTATTTTTAGTCTTATTGCTTTTTATTTTGTGCTTCAAGGGAAGAGATAAGGGACGTTGTCCTGGCTTGGTGACCGGAGGTGACAGCATTACCTACAAGAATTTCACGGATATGACAAAGTTGGCTCATGATGAGACACCCTTTTTCTTTGTTATGCCACCAAGAGCCACTACCCTAGTTTGGTGACCAGATAGATGGTAGTGTCATATCGCTATATCCCCATGGTCCTAACAGGTTGGCTCATGATGAGACCTCCCATCTACCAGCTAATACCTTGAGTATTTATTTATCTTATGGGTTCCCTTTTCTTACTGAGAATCCTTTTACTGCTTTCTTGGGAATCCATGGGTGAAGAATCTCAAAGGTTTAATTTTGGCTTTTAACTCTTTCCAACTACTTTTACCCTCTAGGCCTTTATCCCTGTCTTCCCACGAGGCAAGGTACAACCCTTCCTAGTGTGGAAAACCCAATGCGCGAACAAAGGAAGGGGGGGGGATGAGAGGAGTAAGGATGTAAATTGGTAAGTATGGAGGGTATGGATGATGACCTTTCATAGACCCACCCAATGGAAACCCATGATAAAGGGAGATCAACTTACTAGGGCATCATGTCACCCTCCTAGGTATGAGCAAGTTAAAGAGCATAATTTCCAAGAAAACGTTATGAAATGAAGGAGAATTTAGTGCAAGTATTCAAGTGATTCAATAATAAGAGTGACACATACCATGATAACCATGCTCATTCACTCATGGAGCAAGAGTTATTGTTACTTCAAGGCCAGGTTGGTAGGATGGATACTTTTGTTGTTGATGGATGGGTTGCATTGAAGAAAAGATGGGCCCTTCGTGACCATGTTCAAGTCATCTGACTCTTGGAACTCCATGTCTAGGACCTATGGGCCTCGAGACATGATGTCCTTAGTTATCCATAGTATAGGGGATAGCACCTGGCTCCAACTTGGTGACATGTGCTCACTGTAGAGCACATGAGAACCTTAGCATCTTTGGTATGACCAGTGCCTGCTAGATCTCAACCAAATGCATAAATAATCTTCAGGGTGGTGATATCACCCCTCGCTCATATGATATAAAATAAGGATAAGAAATAATATATATATATATATATATATATATATATATATATATATATGGAGAAATACAAAATGAAAAATGACACTACAACTATGCTAATATGAGATGCAATGGTATATACAACGGATGAAATTGCCTACCTACCACTACTTACCTATACTTACTTGTCAAATCCTAGGTATGAGCATACAACCAATACAACCATGCTAGAAATGTATCATAAGACCTGCCTATTTGCTTCATCATAAACCAAAATAATGATAATATAAGCACTAGATAAACATGAGTTAGAGCTTGTATCACATCATCAGAAATCGTGAAGTCTAGCTCATGAAGGCGAGAGGGAGGGAAAACACTATGCCAAGTCATACTTCTATGAAAGTGCTCAATCCATCTCAAAAATGGATTTTGAAAAATCAAAGGCTCAAAATACTGACTCAAAGAGTTTGAAGGTTGGCTACCTTGGACGTTTTCACATCCTGAGGTTTGGAAAGGGACTAGTAAGAACCTAGAGGATTTTTGACAATTTCTCAAGGGAAGGCTGAAAGACTGAGGTAACAAACTTCTTCTTAAGGTATTCAACCTACCCTTGAATTATAAAAGTAGGTTGTTCCCTGGAGAAAACTCAAGACAAGGGACATGTTTCCTAACTAAATCCTTATTTACATAGCGAGGTAAAGCAGTCAAAGGGAGATGGAAAACCCTATTACAAGTACCCTTCTTTGGGAAAGAAATTTCTTTACCTTTATCAAGATTTGAGCATATCGGTAGTTGGTCATTTACATCATAGAATAAATCCAAGTGCTCAAAGGATTACTCATCAAAATCCTCAAGGTATGACCGAAAATCATAAGGAGAACATTGCACTGGGCCATCCTTGGGTGCTTGGAAAACTTATGTAATCATATCATCATCTTGTTGCCAAATATCAAAATTATTATGAACATCATATGATTTTTGTAAAGGAAACACTTGAAGATATCCTTCCATATCATAAATTGGATCCTCATACAACCAATCACATCCCACTTATGTCTTCCTACATGTATGAACTCATCAATATTATTAACAATGTCATTATCTTTATCATAACATGAAGGAATTAATGCATCCAAGGGATCCTCTAGTACTTGTTCACTTTCCAAATCATAAAATAAAGCATCATCAAAATATTGTAAAGGGAAACAACTTACCGTATTCACTTCTTGTTGTGCAGGAGCATCAATGGATTGGATGAATTCATCAAATGGAAGGGGGTCCAGTACATCATCCTCAAAACTCATCTCTTTAATCATGTATTCATCATAAAATGAAGAACCGAGCTCTTCCAAGGGATCCTTTATTTATTCACCTTCTAAATCACAGAATAAAGTGTCATCAAAAAACTGGAAGGGAAAATGATTCACCTCATTCTCTTCATCTTGTGTAGGAGAGACAAGATCTTGGATATCTTCATCAGATGGAGAAGCAGATATTAATGATTCATCCTCATAATTGAATTCTTTATTTAAATCTTTACTACATTATATCGAATAATGGTAAAAATAGTGTTCCTCTTCAAGGGGTTGACAACTTTCTTCATAAATCTCTCCTTCTATATCAGAGGGTTTTTGGTATTGAGTATGGTACACATCCTGAGATATTCCACAATCTCAGTGGTGAATCCTTCATCCTCTAGGGATACTGTGAGATTTTGAAGGGCATCTTCATATGTCTGGCATTGGGGTTTGAAAAACTCAATAAATCTACTGATGAGGTCTACGAAAGATGATATACCCCTATATTCACAACATCTCTTAAAAAAATCTTGCAAAAAACATGGCAGAGAAAGTATGAACAATTTTACCAGAACATCCTCCCCTTCCAATTCTATCTCACTTATATACTTCAAGAATTCTACAATGTGAGTAATTGGGAGGTCTTTGAATCTTGGAGAGTTGTTCAACCATTTTTCATTAAAGTAATGCGAGTATCCTTGAAAAATTTTGAAATCAATAATCGGATACACATTTTACCAGGGCACCATGATCCCATAACTTGGAAATATCACAAAATTGAGAGTAAGGTGGCACCTTGGAAAAGGTTAGTGGAGTCGCTAGATATCCTCTTAAGGATTATCAAAGGGATGAGGGAATCACCCTTACTGGATTCGCTAGGTAAGATTTTTGAAAAGAAGGATTTGGATAAAGGCTTACCAAAAAAGTGTCGTTGAGGAATATTGAATCAGTGTTCCCCGATGGCGGCGCCAAAAATTTATTGCACAATATGTACTTTCCCAAAGCCCAAGGAAAGTGAATGCAATATTGTCGTAACAGGGAGTGGCCTATCATTGTCACCTTAATAGGAAACCCCTTTCTATTTAGGAGTATATCACAACACCTCAAGAGAGTCATCCCTAGTGACCTGAGGGTTTGAGAAGGCTAAGGTAAAAGATATAATAAAGTCCCACCCCTCTCATAGGTCACTCAAGTCAGAGGTTATTTGTGGCTTATAGAGATGAATAAAAAGGTAAATAAGGTGTACCTTCCCTGAACAAGAAAACAAAAGAGTGTAATTTTCAAGTACCATATGATGTTAGTGCTTCATAAGACCATGAACCTATGAAAAATAAGTAAGATGATATAGAATTGAAGCAAGGTAATTATTTATAACAACAATGAATATTTTGTAACAACCACAACAATTATTCCTTAAGAATGCTTGAAAATGACAAGAAAATATAGCTCTAAGTTGACAGAATGATAACAACTTGTCAGAAGCAAAATTGGCAATGTCTAATCAGCTTTTAATGTTACTTTTGAGATGAATTTGTTGTTGTTAGATGGCTGTAGAAATATTTTTCAACAACAACAAGTTAGTCAATGAATTAGTCTAGTTTAAGGTTAGTAAAAGTTAGTAAATGTTTCAAGGAAGATAGTTTGAGAGTTGTTTGGTCAATCAATCACTATAGTGAGTGGACTGGTGACTTTATAGGGTAATGGAGTCTATAGATGAAAATTTTCTCTTCAAAGAAATGACACAATGATTATATTTTCCTAAGCATAAGATATGGATGTAAGAGGTGTTGGCTTTTCAAGGTCTCAACATCCAAACCCTAAGAAAAAACTTGCTAGAGTGTAAGAAATTTTAGGCTCTAGAAATATCTTCCTTCCTTAGACTATTGAATAAATACTAGAAGTAACAATTGACTAGATAATGACTTCTAAAGTGCTAGTCTTTGGGGCTCTAGAAGTTTACCTAGGTCAAAATCCTCTTGGCAAGGTCTAACAAATGAAGAGTAAAGAAGTAGCAATTTAATTCATTTATTCCTAGGTTTTGTCAAGCAAGAAATTTCATAATATTTCACATGAATAGCCAAATTTACCATAAATGATTCAAATAAATGAAGAATTGCAGATTTACTTACTTCACCAAGAATAATAAAGCCATAAAACCCTAGAATGCCAAGTAACTTCACCAAAAATTATCCAGGTTGGATTTTTTAGCCTCCAAGAGAAGTGCGTCGAAAATGTCAACCAATAACCCTAGAAGAGGGATGAATTTCCGACCACACACTCTTGTGATGAGTTTATGATGATAAAATGAAAGTTTTCTCTCTCTATTTATATAGTATCAAAGACCTTTAATTAAAATTAGGTCATAAAAAGGTCAACATGGCCAAATTACATTTAAAATCCTTTCTTTACATAAATGACATTAATTAAACCCTAATTTCATCTCCAAGGGTGACTTCATGCCCTTCTAGGGTGACGTTAGGCCCCTAGAGTGGAATGCTAGGCCTCAAATGTAGAATGTTTGGCCTCCAAAGGCCCTGAATGCTGCCACACATGCCAACTAGCACACAACCACCCTTATAAATGAAAACCATGACTGGATGACGTCTAGGGTCAAAATTATGATGTCATGGGCTCTCAAGGGTCAATGTCCTAGTGGAAAGTTAAGACCCCCCTAGGTCTAGGTCTGCCAGAGTGTCTCAGGGGAAACATCCTTCTTTCTTCCTGGTGCAAGCGTTTGGTATGTCTTTTCCCCTGGTTGGGGTCACATCATCCATCTATGGGATTTTATCCCCATAGAGGTCCAAGCTAATCATTCCCCCATATGTACTTATCCACCAGGTAAAGTATTGCAAAAACAACAAGTACACCCTCCAGGTATTCATAAGTTAGAGGGATCATAGCAATTTCAATCACATATAATAATCAAATTACCCAAACATGTGCATCAAACCCCTCTTTACCTAGACAAATGCTCAAAGATGTTATGCAATTTAATAAGTCAGGTGTGGAGAGGGTCTTAGGATGTCCTTTTGGGATAAAATTCCCTAAGTTTGGGGTATTTCCCAAGTGATATCCAATCTAGGTCATGTAAGTGTGTGTGAGGTGACATGGGAAGTGTTTAGGCATAAGGTGCAGTGATAACAAGTGAATGTAGGTATTACTTGTGGGTGCCTTTATAGAGGGCGAGCTACACCTGATCATGGATGCCATTGTTTCCTAGCCCACAATGCCTTTTATTCTTAGTCTTGTTTCTTTTTCTTTTGTTCTTCAAGGGAAGAGATGAGGGACAATGTCTTGTCTTGGTGACCAGAGGTGACAATGTTACTCACAAGCATTTCGTGGATATGACAAGGTTGGATCGTGATGAGACCCCCTTTATCTTGGCTATACCACCAAGAGCCATTACCCTGGCTTGGTGACCAGATAGATGGTAGTGTCATACCACTATATTCCCATTGTCCTGATAGGTCGGCTCACGATGAGACCTCCCATCCACCAACTAATACCTTGAGTGTTTATTTATCTTATGGGTTTCCTTTTCTTACTGAGAAGCCTTTTACTATTTTATCAAGAATCCCTGGGTGAAGCATCTCAAAGGTTTCATTTTGGATTTTAACTTCTGCAAGCTACTTTTAACCTCTGGGGATTTTGCCCCTTCTTCCCACAAGGAAAGGTACAACCCTTCCTAGTGTGGCAAACCCAATGCTCGAACAAAGGTAGAGGGGGATGAGAGGAGTAAGGATGGAAAGTGGTAAGTATGGAGGGAATGGACGGTGACCTTTCATAGACCAACCCAGTGGCAACCCATCCTAAAGGGAGATCAACTTACTAGGGCATCATGTCACCCTCCCAGGTATGAGCGAGTTAAAGAGAATAATTTCTAAACTAACGTTATGAAAAGAAGGAGAATTCAGTGCAACACTTTCAAGTGCTTCAATAATCAGAGTGACACATACCATTATACCAAGACTTGTTACCTCATGGAGAAATACTTACTGCTACTTAAGGGCCAGGCTAGTGGGATGGATACTGCTACTACTGATAGATGGGTTGCACTAAAGAAAACATGGGCCCTCTAGGGCCATGCTCAAGTAATCCAGCTCTTGACACTCCATGTCTAGGACCTGTGGGACTCGATACATGATCTACATAGTTATCCTAGGATAGGGGATAACAAGGATGGAATCGTTCCCTTAAAAATCAATACATCAACCAATTGTAATATTTTTGTAAGTATTTAATGTTATCTCTAGACTTTGATTGTAACGATTGTTTCTATTTAAAGAGATATCCTTGTACATGATAGACATATACAGAGATAGAATTAAGCATTGTATGTTGTAAGATTGGTTCTTAAAGACTATGGATTGTACCTCTATTTTCTAAAGTAATGATATAATTGCAGTTCATGGATTCTATGTGTGTGTTCAAATCTTCTCTTCTGTAAGTTTCTTTTAAGAGCTGCCTTGTTGGTACGGAAAGGGACCACCGATCTAATCAAGGTAAGCCTCTTTGTATTTAGTTGTAAATATAATTATGGTTTTTTCTGTGTATGGATAGAGTAATTATATGCTTGATCACATCATCTAACTTTGTTCCTGTTATGTTTCAGTGACACACTTGAAAGCATAGAATATAGATGTGTGACAATTTTGAGTGAATGAGAGTTTTGTGTGTGATGTGAGATTTCTGAATGCAACAATTTATGAGTAATTACTTGTCATCTTTGTGTGAGGATATGAAGACAATCATTTGATTAATGATTTAGTGCTTTCTTATATTAAGTGCTTTAGTGTTTGTTTTGATTTTGCAAATCTAGGGACAAGTTGTATCTCCATATTTCACCATACATTCGCCTATAATGGAGTATTTCACTATACCCAGAGTTTTCTTATAGAATTGATTAGTATACATCTTGCAAACATAGGCACAATCAAGACCTCCATCTCTCACCCTACATGCACCTATAATGGAGTGCTTTACTCTACCTGGTATTTCTTTTAGGATTGATTGATATTTCTTTTAAGAGTATGCATATTGTTAATTGTTGTTATTTTAGTTTTTCTAGGAGATAGAATCAAAGTTCATCTTTCCCTTTCATGAGCCAACAATGAACAGATCCACCACCTGAGCAAGAACTTTAGATCATATGCTTGTTTATGAGTTTTTCTTTCTGGATTTTTAACTGTGTGGAGAGTGTTAATTGGGAAGTGTGAAAATAGAGTATTAGTTTGAAAGTGTTTTCTTATATAAGCTATTCTTATCAAACATAAGCATTTATCTATTATCAACACATATAGTGCATCAACTCTATTGATTACGAAACCGGATTGACATATTAAATGATTGCAATATATTGAACATATAATTGCACCAACATGAATCAAGGTATGAAATTTGGATAAGATATCAAAGATACATTTATACATTCTCACCAATCTCCAGAAACATTTGATTCCATTTAATTGTCTACAACCAACCCAGAATAATTTCTATATTTTATTTCTACACCAATATAGAGGCCTAGTATTTTTATTGATAGACTCTCATGCTTTGGATTTAAGGTATAAAATTTGGATATACTAATAATAATAATATAATTTGAAGGTCACAACCAATCAAGACACTAAATTGGTGTATGATACCTCCTTGTTTATGGGACAAGGGACCCACTCCACTCAACGATTTGACTAGTAAATTCTACAGAGGTATGCATACCCTACCCCCCTATGGATTTGAACTTGTGACCTCTTAGGAGGAAACACATGTTCTTAACCATTAGGCTGACTCAGGTTGTGTGTGTGTGTGTGTGTGTGTGTACACACACACACACACCAAATTTTACAAAAACATATTGATTCCCAGTGTAGGGATCACACATAAAATTATGCAAAAATATGGGTTCGTTATTTTTTCTTGCATGCATCCAATATTTGGAATCAAAGTATAACATTTTTATAATATGTATAATATATATCCCTTTACCTTATATTGAAATTCAATCAAAGAATATTGAGTTTAAGTGGTTCGGTAAATTCAATTACAGAACACTACATGAGCAGTCTATAATTTTCCACATGTGAATATTTTACTAATTTAACTTTGAATATGGATTGTATCCGGAAGTTCAAGAGGCAATCATTATCATGTATTATTCAAATTATGTATTTTTTTGAGATACTTAATAAAATGAATAGTCTTAGGAGTTGAACAAACAATTACACATAGCTTAAAAATCTAAATCCTTAATGTGACCAGGGCTTTGACTCTCCTTTGTTTTGGTCTTCTATAGTTGTTGGTAGAGGATTTTAATCCAAAGACCTATACATTGTCTCTATGAATGTAATGATGCCTAGGATAATTGGTGAGTGATCCTAATAAATTTTCTATCATTTTTATGTATGTTATTTGTTTATTCTTTCTTGACTATGTCTTGAATTGAATTCTCTACTGAGTATGGTTTTATTTTATTTTATTATGTGATTTTGATATGCGGGGAATCCAAGTATTACATCAAGTGGTATAAAAAATTAATTTGTAGGGGGTGCATTTCTGCCTACATCAAATATCCACAACTTGGTGGAAAATAAATTATTGAGTTGTACATTATTTGGATTCCAAAGTATAGTTAGTCCTCCAAAGAACCCTTGAAAATTTAGGCCTATAGCCATGTTGTTCCACTAGATATTATGTGTTATTATTTGAATAAGGATATTGTGGTTAGATATACAACATGAATTTCATTTTGTTTCTCTAGGATGGTCATATAGTTACATGCATCTTTAGCTTCCCTTCATATGTAAGTTTGAATCTCCTCGTCGATGTCTAATTCTAAAATGTAAATTAGAGTAAACCTTAAATATGTTGGATTGATTAAGAAATGACCATGTAATCATGAATATAATGAATCAATTAATGAATACACAAAGTATATTAAAACATAATAATGTTGTATTAATGAATACAAAAGGTATATTAAAACATAATAATGTTGTATTATTGTGTGAAAGTGTTATTTTATATAATTATTTATGAATGAGAGCATAAGGGAGAATCATGGTGAGGGATTAGGTGTTAGTGGGGTTAATTCATTTTTAGGGTTAGTGCTTTAGGAATTTTAGGGGTTATGGGATTAATAGGTTAGTTTGTTGATGGGTTAGTTGTTAAAGGGTTAGTGGGTCATGTAGTTAGTGTTTAGGATCTAGTGGGTTAGTTTATTATGACTTTCAAGGGTTTAAGAGTCAACAATGGTCAATGATGGTCAACAATAGTCAACCACAGCTAATATATCTATAGAGGATTACAAGTTAGTGGGTTACCAGGTTTAGTGAAGTAAGAATTTTGTTCGTTAAGGGGTTAGTGGATTAAGTGAATAATGGGTTAATGGCCATGGTGTTAGTAGTGCAAGATGTTAGGTGTTAATGGGATTAGTCAAATAATAGGTTTGAGGGTTTGTGATTTAATCATGGTAAACCATGGTCAATATCGTCAATGATAGTTAGTCAGTTACTAGGGTTAGTGTGAGAGAAATTAGTAAATTGTGGGATTAAAAGATAGTGTGTCAATGTTTTTAACCATTTTTAATATGGTTAATGAAGGTTAAGGTTTAGTGAGTTAGTGGGTGAATGTGGTTGATAAATTCAACCATGGTCAACCAGGGTTAATAAGTTTAATATTCTCAATATTATAGTTAAAATGGTTAGTCAAGGTCAATATGGATAACAATGATCAACCACAGTCAATCATGATTGATCATTGTCAATATTGACAATTTATGGTCAATATTATTAAGATGGTGAACCATGGTCATTGTTAGTCCCTAAAGTTGCACTTGATAGTGAAAGAGAAAGCTAGGGAATCATCAAGTTATTGCAATGGTTTTATGGATAAAGATTTGTATTGGGTTTTGAAATGGTTTGAAGGTTGGGTCAAAGATAGTGTAAAAGTATCAATCTCAAATATGGAAGAGCAAATTCATATATTATTGGCTTAGTAAATGGCATTCAATCCAATAAATCAGATGGAAAAAGTAATATGAAAGATAGAGAAGTATGTAAGATTTCAATTTGTCCACTCACATATGAAACTCTTGATCCCAAATATCATTCAAGAATCAAGACAAATGTGCTTGAAAACAAATTTGATTATGAACAAGCAAACAATACAATATTCACTAGCTTACTCACAAACAAGATACATCATATGCTTAGCAACAAATTAACATGCATTCAAGTAAGAAAAAAATAGAAATATAGACAAGAATAGAAATCTAACCATCAGATAGCCTTTTCCATTTAGTACCAAAATGAAATAGTTCTTTGTCTTATAGATTTTTCTCAAAAATGGCCAATGGTTCCCAACCAATCAACCCTTAATTTTGTCAATCAGATCCCTTTTTATACACAACAATTAGTTTCCAAAGATCCTAATTTATAGATATAGTTTAGATAAGATCCTATATTCTAGATAAAACTTAGGAGAGATATCCTCAAATACAGATAATTTGAATCTCTACAACCTAGTTTTCAGATAATTAATCTTGAATATAGACTAGTTTCTGATCTGAAGAGATATTCAGCTCTCATAAAGTAAGGAGTGAATCTGATGCTGAGTTGGTCCTCCAAGATGGAATGAAGAATAGATACTCCTTCTTGTGATGAGAAAAAACTTTACATATTCGGAAATACTATGTCACTGTATAGCTTATAATAACATTTTTCAAAATCTTAGCATAGGTATCTTTGTATTCATCAAAAGGTCAAAAATGTATGATGCCTCATATTTTGAATCCTTCACTGTATAATAGAGGCAAAGCCTTTTGTCTTTATTTATTTAAGCTTAGTTTTCAAAACCACATTATGCCAATACAGTTTGATGTTTTCCTCCCTTACCTCTTTGAGCAAGGCTTGTTGATTCTTCTTCTTCTTCTTTAGTTTCTACAACTTCTCCTGCTACTTGGCATTCCATTATTCTATCGTCCACTTTTCTTGCTTCAACTTCATGATCATGGTTTGCAATTGTTTCACCCTATCTTTTTCATTCCTCATTTCTAATCCGAATTCAGTGTGGTCTTCATCTAGAGCAAGTCGATTTAGGTCAATAGAAAATGTGGTATTTTTTAATTTGAATTCATACTTATTATCTTTTGAAGATGAACCACTATAAATCTCTTCTACTTCAACACTTTTTGACATTTTCATCTATTGAAAATATTTTAGATCCTCTGTATATGAAAAATAATCAGACTCTTGTTTTATCTCAACATCTACTAGATTGTCTTCAAGAACTGTCGAATGGCCTTTTTCAAAGAGGACTTGGGTAAATCTTTGGAGTGTAGACTTAGCATTTTTGTTGCTCTGGTTACATGCCTCATTGGGTGCTCTGCAATGTACTTGCCCTTCTCATATTTTCTCTGTTTCTCCACAGGTTCATTATAATATTCATCTTTAGACTCCAATTTAACCTTTTTCAACTTATTTGAAGAAGTTAGTGGTGACTATCTCTTTTTCTCCTCTGTGTAAATGTGTTGAACTTGCACAGAATAGATCTAGCTAGAAATTACTACTCACATTTGCAGAGAGAAATTGAGAAAGAAGAAGCAAGATAGAAAGAACGGAAGAATTCTCATTAACCGTATTCCACACTCAAAGAGTGAATAATTTACAATATATATAGAATAAATGAGTAACTAATTAGCAATAGTGGTGGTCTAGATTGTTCTAGACACACACCAACAGTCACAAGATTAAACTTCCACCTAGTCTAGTCTCTCAGGTAGTTACAGGAGTGAACTGCCACCTAGATGAGTTAACTAGTCAACTACTCTTCAGTTAACTCACTGAACAAAGAGTAGTGAGTTGGTGATGATTCCAATTTTGCATGGTGACAAAACCAATGCAACATCTAAACTCAACTCAACTAGTTAAACTGAAGTGTCAACTGAAAGAGAATATTCTCCAGGTGGAATATTCTCCTCTAAAATATAGGAGACTTGATAATGAATAATTATGACTAATAAACAAGGAATAACCTTAGGAAAAATAAATCCTAGGTGTGTGTGAAATAACTCCAACACCCCCCCCCCCCTGAACATCACTATGGTGAAAATAAAGAATGGGTCCCGGCTATGAGGCCATGTTAGGTACCCAAATACAAAAGATACACTGAACTAAACAAGGAAAGAGGTAAAAACTCATGGGAACAAAACCCTTCCTCAAATTACAATGCATAAGATCAAAAATGATAAGGAACAAAAGGCAGTTGTTAAGCAACCATATCCTTCACTCCAAGAAGACCTCGTAACTATGCAAGTTTGTGCTCTTTGAAGATTTTGTTGAAGATGTAGATGTCTACACGAATCTGATGAAGTATATGCATCATTGATATTTTCACACATATCCACTTTATCTTCTTGTAATGAATAATATCCAAATAAATTTTGGATGAAATTTTGAAAACCGTGCGACCGTTTCCAGAAAAATGCTGAAATTTTGTTGATTTTAAAACAATCATAACTTCACTTTCCGGACTCCTTTTCAGATGATTTTTTTTTTGAAATTGGATATTTTCCCAAGAGAAATTCAAATATCCAATTTGTTTCAGAAAATTATTCTCAGAAAATATCAGAATGGTGTCTGATGTGCGCGGCTCTCTTTTTGTCTCCTGACATGCATGCATGGTGCATGCAAAATTGTTTGCATGTGACTCCTGATATGTATGCCATATGTCTTCCACATGAATTTTAGAAAATAAATATGAAATGGAGTAAACATCATCTTCAATTATTGGAATACTAATTTCTGCAAAAACGTTTGTAGAAGACTCTTCATAATAAGATACTTGATCTTATGATGGCTTCTCTTCTGGCTCTATCTATTCGACCTCCTGCATGAAATATCCATAATATTATTTATTCCCAAATAGAACCTCCAATATGGTCCATAATTCATTTGGATTTAATCCTTGTGATTCTTCATATACTTGATAGAAAAGTTCGGGAGAAACAGACATGCCGATACTTCTTATGGCCATATCTTGTCTATTGAAAAAATCATTTTTCTCATCGACAGAATTAGGCTCTACTTCCATTGCCATAGTTATTTGGTACAAGCCTCTGCATCTAAGATGAAGTAGAATTTTTGGCTTCCATTCCAAATAGTTATGAGGTGTGAGAAGTATTTCCGGCGAATAATCCATCTTTTTGTTGTCTTCAATCTTTTGTACCTTCAAAAAATGATTTGGTGTAGCTTTTTCTTAACAGTCTGTCAGCTATGATACCATGTAAATTTTTTGAACCTGCACAGAATAGATCTAGCTAGAAAATACTACACACATTTGCAAAGAGAAATTGAGAAAGAAGAAGCAAGATAGAAAGAATGGAAGAATTCATATTAACCGTATTCCACTCTCAAAGAGTGAATAATTTACAATATATATAGAATAAATGAGTAAATAATTAGCCATGGTGGTGGTATATATTAATCTAGACACACACCAATAGTTACAAGAGTAAACTACCACCTAGTCTAGTCTCTCAGACAATTATGGGAGTGAACTACCACCTAGCTGAGTTAACTAGTCAACTAGTCTTTAGTTAATTGATTGAACAAAGAGTAGTGAGTTGGTGATGATCTCAATGTTGCATGGTGACAAAACCAATGCAACATCTAAACTCAACTCGACTAGTCAAACTGAAATGTCAACTGAAAGAGAATATTCTCCAGGTGGAATATTCTCCCCTAAAATATAAGAGACTAGATAATGACTAATTATGACTAATAAACAAGGAAGAACCTTAGGAAAAATAAATCCTAGGTGTGTGTGAAGTAACTCCAACACTCTGTACTATCCACTGTATCATCATCAATGAAAATCACATTTTCTTTTTTAATATAAGGATTGAATAGGGCCTTTGAATTCAATCTCAATTTATTTTTTGCCTTGGTTTTAGATCTACTGGGATAATTCACTACATGTTTAATCTTTCCTTTCTTGCTTAATTTCTTACTTTTACCCTCTGCAACGGGTTCATCTTGTTTATGTATGTATTGTTTAAGCCTATGCTTTGTCAATCCTCTTACATGGACTCCTTTGCAGTCTTCAGGATTGTTTTTTGGAACAAGGACTCATTCTGAGTTTGAATATCCAATTCTAACTCTGTTTTTAGTTTCTTCTTCTGTGTTATGTTCATCTTGGCTATAGGGTAAATTTTATGTAAATATTCAGTCTCATGCAATGACTGCAACTTCCTTTTGTTGGATTGGGTTATTCTGGCTATAGTGGAACTCTCTTTCACTGTAACAACAGGAGTTTTAGGAACCTTCTTTACCTTTTTAGATTTCTTCTCTAGAGAATTTTTATGCTTGGGTCTTTGTTCTTCAAGTTTAAGAGATTCAATCAACCAGTCCCAAGAATGTTGGAATTCTCCCAAAGCATACATAACTAGGGTTTTGATCAGTCTTTGGTCAAAAAAAATTTTACTAGCAGTTGCAGGATAGGTCTGTATCCTTTTAGACATCTTTGACAAGATCTTTAATAAAAGGAAAGGAAAACACAAAGGACTATCACCATTCAAATGCATCAAAAACCTAATATGATAAAGATGGACAAGGGAAAATCTCCCTTCACATGTAATGTACCTGCGAATAACCACTAAAGCAGTTTTCCATTCTTTCTTCATCCAACTTTCTGGGATACCCTGACTCTAGTTAGGGCTTTGGCATTCTGGAAGTAAAAATTGATTTACAATTTCCATAGGAAGCATCTCCTTATTCCACCATATCTCTCCATACACTGATAACTTGCATGCAATCCTAATTGAATGTTATGTCACATGTATCAAAAATTTTCCACCACTGTCTCAAAACCATCAAATTTTTGTGCAAACATCATGGATACTTGTTCATGATAACCTTGGAGTGTCAAACAAAAGTTAAACCATCCTGCATCTCTAAACTTCTGGGAGATTTGAGTATAAGCCTCAAGAAATTCTACACCCTCAGTTATAAATGAGTAATTTTCCCTCTTTTCTTAGGTTCCATGATATCGATTATAATCCCTGAAGATCTGAAGGTGCTTATGTTTTCTTATCAACAACAATTTTAGAACCTATGAAAATATGAAAGTTGTAGAAGAGTTCTATAACCGACAAAACATGTATAAACTGATACACATATATAATGAAGGACTCGGGTATCATATTTTAGGAATCATGACATGAAACTTGTGAACCTGCGATTTGATATTAGACTTAATGAGTACAACCCAATCCCTTTGAATAAGTATCAAAGTTGAACACATGACCTGATCCCAATCATAAATGATGTTGGATTTTAGGAAATGATCTCGGACATTTTCTAACTCAATCTTGGGAAGTTGGCACATATGCAACAATGATTACTCTTGGTGCTACAAGAATAACAATATTCTTGTAGTGCCTTTTCCCTTTGCAAAATTTCAAATTTGAAATGGAAAATAGGACTTGTAATTTGATGGAAAGATCATAAATGTCTAATTCTAACTTTAATCACACTAATGCATGTCATAAAATTCTTAAAAAGGATAATGCAAGCACACTTAAAAGGATGTATAAAAATAAAATAGAGTATAAAATAATGCTAGGAAAGGGTAGGTCAGGGAAAAGAATAGCTCAACATTCATTAGCAAAATTAAGGACTAGCAGTCATTATGGTCAATGCTTTAGGATATTTTTGGGTTAGGGGATTAATGGTTATTTGGTTAATGGGTTAGCAACTAAGTGGTTAGTTGGTCATGTAGTTAGGGTTTAAGAATTAGTGGGTTATTTTATTAGGAGTTTCAATGGTTTATGGGTTAGTCATAGTCAATGATGGTCAACAATAGTCAACCATAGTCAATATGCCCAATGAGGGTTACAAGTTAGTGGGTTACCTGGTTTAGTGAAATAGGGAGTTTTGGGGTTAAGGGGTTAGTTGATAAAGTAATTAATTGGTTAGTTTGTTAATATTTTAGGGGCTAGTATGATCCATATGGATGTCGGTGGCCTCCCACCTATTCCAACTGGTTCATTTTGGCAGTTTTCTAGTTTGGCAATTTTTTCCTAGTTTTCGGGTCCCTAACTTGCGGGGTCGTTTTAAGGCCCTAAAAAATGTTTTTAGGGCTCAAAACAATTAGAAATGACCTCTAATAGATAGCAATAAAAATTTTAGTCCTCGGATAGTCCTTTCCAATGGGCTATCGTGCGCCTAAAACAGAGATCGTATGCAAAAGTTACGACCCCAAGAAGTTGATGTACTAACTTACCCAAACGGGGCCCACATGACTTTTGGCGCTTCGTCTCCTAGGTTTAGGTTTTTGGATGTCTAGGGCTTATGACATTTTTGTTTATTGTAAAAATTCCTTCAGAGCCTCCTTGTAATCATCTTCTTGTGAATGAGCGTAGCTATCACACCTCTTCTCAGAGATAAGCTGCCACCACTCCAACAAGTTTGTTTTCTGCTGCATTTTATAGTTTCAGCTTATTTCTTTATTGAATAGAAAACCAGTTTTATTGTATCTTTGTCATTATGTGTTAAGCATCATCTAATAATCTGTATTCATTTCATTTTGCTCATAAAATCCAGATCATAGTGGGATTAGTCAAATACGATTTTTTAGGGTTTATGGGTTAACCATGATAAACCATGGTAAATATGGTCAATAATAGTTAGTGGGTTACTAAGGTTAGTGGGATAGAAGTTAGTAAATTAGCGGATTTAAAGTGGTTAGTAGGTCAATGTTGTCAACCATTGTGAATATGGTTGATGAGGGTTAAGGCTTAGTGGGTTAGTGGCTAGGGTGTTTGTGGGTTAGGGGATCAAAGAGTCAAGGGATGTGTGTCAATATATTTAGTTAATTAAGATGTTCAAGGTGTTATGGATCAAACTTGATTAATTATGGTCAAAATGGTCAACAATGGTTAGTGGGTTATTAAGATTATTGGGTAAGGAGGTTAATAGATTAGGGTATTATGGGTTAGTGGGTGGATGTGGTCCATATGGTCAACCATGGTTAACTATGGTTAATAAGGTTACTATCATAAATATTATAGTCAATATGTTCAACCAAGGTCAATATGGATAACAATGATCAATCATGGTCAATCATGGTCAATCACAGTCAATATGGCCCAATTTGTGGCCAATATTGCTCATATGGTGAACCATGGTCATTATGGTTATACATTAACCATAAAATAATCATGATTATGATGATGGCCATTGCCAAACTAAAGGTTGATCACATTGATCATGTCTAACCATTGCAAATATGTTAAATATCATGAACTCGGGTTAATATAGTGAACATGGTCAACCATGGTCAATATTAATTGTATTATTGAACAACACCATTGTTCATGATGTAATAAGCATGCACCTCCCTCATATGGGAATATTTTTAATGAATCTATGTTGGATAACAACATTCAGTAAAGAAGTCTTAAGCTAAGAATATACAATTCATGATATATATTACATTAAAGTTATCAAGGACATGAACCTAGTCTCAATTATAGATGACCCACTTATGAAAGCATGCTAACTTGTGAGGGGACAACATGTCACTAGGTGTATTTGATGCTTGGCGAGGATAATAAAAACACCCTTAAATTACCAACCAATAAAAACCCATTCTCATTTACTACTACTTCTACTTATTATTTGTTATGTATTATTGTCATTATCATCGTTATTTATTATAAATTTTTATTTTTACTCTTTTACTCTTTTATATAGCATCCACTTAGGAATCAATAAAGTGCTCAAAATGTTTTACTATTAAAAACATTTATTTTAGATGTTAACAAAGACTTTACTATTAATATTTGTAGACACTACTAATGAATTTAATGTAGATGATCAACACACTCTATGGATGTTTCTATATATATTCTAACTTTCATTGTGGATGCTACTCTAAATGCCACTTTGGACTTAAAGTTTGATGCAAATATGCCTAGAATGGAGATAATTAATTATAAAAGTGACCATTTTAATGGGGTGTTGGTGAATACAGATCTCTTGAATGGTTCTTTTAGGTGGTAATTCATCCAAAATCTTGTTGTTTTTATTGAATGTCTTCAAAGGCTCTATATTCCTTTCTTTATGTCACCTTTCTTTAGGTCACATTAAAGAGAAAACTAAATTACAATAAGTAAAATAAGAAATGATTGTTATAACCCTAAATTTCTCTACATATGCATACTTGGCATTTGGCCCTCTTACTTGCATTTTTTTCCAAACCATCACTGAGTTGCTCTTCTAAAAAACCCATTTTTTGAATATGTACATGCCCTGCACCAATACTACCCACATAAATATGCTTGTTGCACAACTACATCCCATGTAAATATGCATGCTACATCACTACAGCCCGTGTATACTTGCAAAAGTTGCAAAAAATAAAAAGTTGCAAGGAATTCGTTGAGATTACGGGCTATTGGATAGTTCCCCAACTAATCCATTGCCTATAGCCTGTCACCCAACCGAATAACCATCCTTTTGTCATACAAAAGGAGGTTTTGGGGTCTCATTCCACATCTAGACACAAGAAAGTGAAACTCTGCCCATTTCACATCCCCTCCTTGCCCCAAGTACTTGCAGCCCTTCAGTGAGAATTTCCTCAGAATTCCCCAATTTTCCCTTCTTCCTCCATCAGAAACCCATTTCACTTCCCAAGAATAAGGTTGAGAGGAGAAACCATACAAAGGTGCACTTGGAGCTTGGTGAAGAGGATCCTAGACCAGGTTTGTGGATCATTAGTTGGCTTTGGTTGTAAGTGATCATTGTATTATCAATAAAATAAGTACTTTTCCTATCCCAAATCATGGTGTATCGAATGTTTCCATTTGATTTATGTTTTTATTCTAACATATAACCTTTATTTATATATGAATTGCATGCTTGTAGATTTTTGTTTGTTTGTCTTTGAATGCAAGCCAACCTTGGGAGGAGTTTTGTAGTCGGCGAAGCTTTCAAGCGCGAGAGGATCATTATCGAATGCAGAGTAGAGGTACAATTACCTAATCCTCCTCACTGTTAAGCCCTAATATTGTCTCATTACCCATTAATTGGGGCATATTACATTAGTAATGTTATTTTATTTATGTTGGCTTTATTCCATTAGTTGTAATTATACCTCCTAGTCTCCTATATATACCAAGGAGACATTTTCATTTGGAATCATCTTATACTTGAACATTTAAGTCAGGTAAAAGGAGGTTGCCCCCTCGAAGATGCTTATTATCTAAAATTATCTCTTTTTCAAGGCGTTGAGTACTTTTTCTGAGGTTTTTCTATGCTATATTGATATTTGGTTCTTAACATATGGTATCAGAGCTCAGGGTCTTGGGGTTTCGCTGCTACATCTGAGACACCTTGGAATTTTCACTATAACTTTTTTTCTACAACGTTTCAGAAGGAACGGCTTGGAAGTTATTTATTAGACGAATCAAGGTACATTGGTTTAAAATTTCATCTCCTAGGGCCTTATACTTTCAGACATACAACCTGTACAAGATAAAGTTTTAGAATCATCCTAAACTGAGTCATTGCAGAATTTTTGCTATAAAAATTTTTATGTAATGTTTCAAACCCTGAAATCTAGAATATATTCACAGAAATTAGTAAGGTATTTGTGTTAAAATTTATTCTTCTGGGTCATCTTAAATTTGTAGATACACCCTATGTAAGATAGGGTATCTGACTAGTCTCAAGAAGGTGTTCCAGGTAAAACAATAATAAATTCTTCCTAGAGTATCCAAATTGAGTGGGACTGGTTTCATTGGATTGTGGACAGTCTCTAGTATTTCTGGTAGGAGTTTCATAATTTTATATCAATTATTTTGTGGGGGGCATGCTATACAAGTGAGATCTCCTGGAAAATCCAAAAAGTAGCAATTTGTGGGGAAGTTACCATAAATTCCGCTTGGAACATCCAATTTTGATCATACATGTGGAATTGTAGAGAAGAAATATCAAAGAACTACATAAAAGAAATTTTCATACCCAGAAGGGCCAAAACTTGGGAGATACAACAGAATAAAGATTGTCTAGCAGAACCACCTCAAAATCAAGGTTCAAAAGTGATACTTGGCCAACATGCCACCCAAAAA
>ML777128.1:1547445-1569940 GCA_009831015.1 Picea engelmannii
TTAAGACTACAACCATACAAATAGATGTCCCTCAAGCAAGCCAAGAAGGATAATAAATTATCACCAAAGTACTATGGCCCTTATAAGGTGTTGCAAAAGATTGGTACTATGGCATACAAATTGGAGTTGCCTGCATCTTCACATGTACACCTAGTTTTCCATGTTTCATGCTTAAAGTAGGTTATAGGAGACAAGATCCCAGTTCAAACTATATTTCCAAAACTTGACGAGGAAGGAAAAATCATATTGGAGCCTGAAGCCATTACTGACACAAGAATTCGCTAGCTGACGAATAGATCCATTTCATAGTATCTCATTAAATGGAGGAAACTATCGTCTGAAGATTCCACTTGGGAAGATGAGTCTTTTATAAAGAAGCATATAGAGTTACTCAAGTGTTGCGGACAACACTTGTCTCAAGGGGAGGGGCATGTTAAGCCCTAATATTGGCTCATTACCCATTAATTGGGGCATATTACATTAGTAATGTTATTTTATTTATGTCGGCTTTATTCCATTAGTTGTAATTATACCTCCTAGTCTCCTATATATACCAAGGAGACATTTTCATTTGGAATCATCTTGTACTTGAACATTTAAGTGGGGTAAAAGGAGGTTTCCCCCTCGAAGAGGCTTATTATCTGAAATTATCTCTTTTTCAAGGCATTGCATACTTTTTCTAAGGTTTTTCTATGCTATATTGATATTTGGTTCTTAACACTCACTTTTTCTTTTCTTGTATAAGTCTGGGGTATGTTTGGGGTAGTTAGAAAAGTATTTGACTTTTAGATGGTTGTGATCTACCTACATTATGAACCCTAGTGTAGTCTTAAGGGGGGGGTTTCTCGCTAGCAGAACTAGCGACCATACTGGGGAAGCCTCTAGGTTTTTTAGGGATTTTTTGAGTGTTTGATTGGTTTTATACATTTTGAGTTTATGTTGAGTCTGTTGAGTCTTTGAAGGGATTATGGCCACCTGTTGGTGCTATACCAATTCTCCATGTCCTATTAGTCTGTCTGTTTTATTTATTTTTTGAGAAATTACAGAGGTGTACGTGCCCTACAATGGGTCATCTCATGTACATATGCACCCTATCTAGTACAAAACCCACGTACATAATTAGTTTGCTGAAACAATAGTAGCATACCTAGTTCAAGAAACTATTTTTGAAAAAGAGGCATCCAACCTCTTTTCTAATTGAGGTTTTAATTCTCATGGTTTCTTGATAGAGTTCAGTGTCTCTGTTTTTACAGTCATAGCTTGGGTTAGATGTCAGTTTTCTTGTCTTTTTGAAGATTTCGTGTGTTTACTTCTGGAAGGGTTTTAGACGAGTCTTTGAGTTTATTGATCAACTTGTTTAGTGTCTTTAGTGACTCCCTGTGATCCGTAGTGGGTCAAAGGTCAATTTAAATCTTGTCTTATAATTTTTTTCCCCCTTTCAATTTCTTTAAAGAAAGGAGAAAAAAGATTTATTTCAAGTTTTTCTTGTTTGAAGCATTTAAAAAAAAAAAAAAAAATCATTCTTAGTTTGGTAAAGTAGTTGAGTTAGTTATCTTACTTAAAAGGAAAAAAAGTTCATTTTTTAAGTTCTTTGTTGATTTCTTAGAACTCAAGTAGCTCGTAGTCGAGTGAAATTTCATTTTAGGTCTTCTTTTTAAAGATATTGAAAAGAGTTAGTTATGAAAAACTTGGTTACAAAGAGCTAGTTGTAAATCCTTTTTTTCACTAGAAGTAATTTTGCTTTCAAAATTTCGTTTATTTCTCCTCTTTTCGTCTCTCAAAAAACATCAGTAGTTTCATTGCCATATCCTTTGAGTTAAAACAAACCATTTAAAATGAACACTAAATTTAAAATCAACTAGACTTTTATGTTTGTAGGGTCAATCAACTAGTTTAGGGTTAGAGCCTTGAATTAGGTTGGAGAGGAAACTCTTCAAGGCTTTTAAACAAACATTGGAGTCAGAGCTAGGGAGTGTTAAAATTCTAGTGATGTGAAAGTTATCTGAGACCCCCCTCTAACACAGGGGCTAAACATGAGGTCGCGTGAGGAAAAGAAATGAAGATAACCCCTCCAAAGCCGAACTAAACATAGTGGGGAACGCATTGAAGGTCTTTGGCCTAATGTTGACTCCATGTTTCTCTCAATTGAACCTTTGAAGCATGCCTTATACGCAAGTCTTATAGCACTTTGCCTCATGTACGTATGCATGTTGCACCACTATAGCCCGCGTATACTTGCAAAAGTTGCAAAAAATAAAAAGTTGCAAGGAATTTGTTGAGATTACGGGTTATTGGGTAGTTTCCCAATTAATCCACCACCTATAGCCCATCACCCAACCAAATAACCATCATTTTGTCATATAAAAGGATGTGTTTGGGTCTCATTCCACATCTATACATAAGAACAATGAAACTCTACCCGTTTCACATCCCCTCCTTGCCCCAAGTAATTGCATCCCTTTTTTGATAATTGTCTCAGAACTCCCCAATTTTCCCTTCTTCCTCCATCAGAAACCCATTTCACTTCCCAAGAAAAAGGTTGAGAGGAGAATCCATACAGAGGTGCACTTGGATCTTGGTGAAGAGGAGCCTAGATCAGGTTGGTGGAGCAGTAGTCGGCTTTGGTTGTAAGTGATCATTGTATTATCAATAAAAGAAGTATTTTTCCTATCCCAAATCATGGTGTATCGAATGTTTCTATTTGATTTATGTTTTTATTCTAACATCTAACACTTATTTATATTTGAATTGCATGCTTGTGGCTTTCTGTTTTTCTGTCTTTGTATGCAGGCCAGCCTTGGGAGGAGGTTTGCAGTCAGCGAGGCTTTCAAGCATGAGAGGATCATCACTAGATCCAGAGTAGAGGTACAGTTACCCGATCCTTCTCACTTTTTCCTTTCTTGTATAAGTCTGGGGTATGTTTGGGGTAGTTAGAAAAGTAATTAACCTTTAGACGGTTTTGATCTGCCTACATTCTGAACCCTAGTGTAGTCTTAAGGGGGGGTTTTCCTGCTAGCAATGATTAAGTCTTATTGAAATCGAGAGGATTATGTTTAATACCCAAGTTGAAACCCTTGTTTACACAAATACATTATGAACATTATAGAAAATTGAAAATTTGTTTAATCTATTTTAAAGAGGACTTGAAACTCTTCAATATATCTATAATAGCGTTATATCAGATTTGTTTCTAGATGGAGAAGCCAAAAGTTGATTTGACATTTCTAAAATTTAAAATTTAAAGAGGTGATGCGTATTTCTATTACTCTTACCACTAAAAACACCACATCTAAAATTGTTGCATGTCATCTACCAAATTCACCCGTAAGTTTTACTCTTCACAGTTGGTTTATTATGATGATTTCCATTGAAGAAAATTTTCATATCAGATAACACATACATTGCGTATTTTGTTTTATTGTATTCATATTAATAACCATCCTAATGAAATTTAAATAGAGATAATTCCAAACATCCTTGACTTAAGATGCACATTTCTTCTACTCTTACCATAAAAAAGGACGATTTCTAGAATTGCTTGTCATATACAAAAATTCACCTCATTGGTTAGTTAATATGCTTCCCAAGGGAATTTTCATAAGAGAAAAACCCTATATTATAAGATAACATGGCCTTTCAAGCTTGGCAAAACATATTTAAAAATCCATAGTTGGGCCAAACAAAGTTCTTTCTTTTCCTGGTATTAAATTCTGAAAAGTTCGGTCTTCTTTTAGGATGGTAAAAAATTATCTTCACAACCATAAATACATATATCTCTATATGTATAAGAAAAAATAAATAAAAAAATGTGTATATATGTAGTGTTTTTTTTTCTTTGATTAATATGATGTTATTGCATGAGGGCATTCTAGTTACATGAATAATTTAGTTGGTTGAAAGATATATTTATGAATAATGATCTAATTTGATGTAATTATTACTTGATGTGTACATATATCTTTATGGTTTATGCTTAGATATTCTTATGATGTTATAAAATATTAAAAAAAACAAATAGTTAAATGATGAAATATATTATATTATATGATGTTGCAAATGGTTTGTCAAGTGTGACAGGAATAACCACATGTGAATATGGAATTTGGATTAAGTCAAGATATGTGGACTAAGGATGGGGTTGGGTTATGTATTATTGACATGTATAGAGCATTGTTTATTGTTTATTCATGATTATTGGACAATGATATTTGATATGCTGTCTCTAGATGTGTGTAGAGACAAGGAAACATTTTCCAATAAGATTACACATGGGAAAAGGGTTGTATGATGAGATGTGACATGAGTACCATGAGGGGGAGGAGGACTAGGTAACCTCTTCCTACCTATATCCTATTTTCCATGTAGTAGGTTGGAAAACATATGTTTTCTATTTTTTCCTAAAGGTCACACATTGTCTAAGGATAGACCATTGAGTTATTCACTTATAAAGTTCTATTGAAGGGCATGCAATAAGGTGTTAATCCTTATTATTTTGAGGCCATTAGTATCTCACTGGTGGTGAATGAGCTAGGTTAGTTAAGTCCCAACCATGAAACCATCTTCCATCATTGAAAAATGATACTTGAAGGACATGCAGGAACCCACCACCCCTGGTACATACTAGTAAGTAGTACTTGAAAGGTGTGTAAGGGAATGAAACCATTGGTATAAAGCACTTGAAGGATTATAGAGGTTATTTCTAGCTCTCAGTGCAAGGAAGGCTATGAGTTAACTTGTTCTCTCCCTTGGAATTAAATTTGATTTGGTTTATGTATACTTTGGAGAAAAGTATCCTTTGGCATATTCATTTTTTATTATGGGAAATTAAATTAATTACATGAGTGGTTTGATTGATCATATAGACTTATGCACATTTTTGTTAAAAAAAAAGAAGGAAATATAATTTACTTTATAATTGGAAATGTAAATGCATATAGAAAGGGTTGAGTGAACTGGAAAGAAAAGTGTTTTTAATTAAATAGAAAATAACAATTTCATGTGCACTCACTCAATGAAAAAAAAAGAAAAGGGATGTAGGGAACCTCTAAGAGTCAAAATAGGAGAAGAGGTTGGGATGTGTTGAATAATATCTATTTTGTATTTTAAATAAAAGAATTACTTGTGCATGGAGTGATGGATGGGTTGGTGAATAATATACAATTAGTAATTAAAATAATTAGTATTTTGCATGATATGCAAAAATGGGATGAGAATCAAAGGCTATATTAGAAAGGAGTATTGGGATTTATAACTCATCTTTTTGTACCCTAATGTTGGATGGATTGGAAAATTTTAGGGGATAAAATTTTCATATGGGCTAATTTTCCCTGTTTTTTTCCCAAAAATGATTCGTCAATTTCATTTTTTCCTAAGCAATTATTCTCCCAAATTCTATAGAATACAATTATTTTACCTTAAAATTCACCAAAAAATGATAGAAACTATATAAAATACGTAGAAATTTGAATATTTTTACGAAAAATATCATCAAACGTTTTACGGTTTTCATATTAAGGACTAGTAAGATTCACCAAGGTTTCGATTATCTCTCGAGATGTTCTAGGTTGTTGTTGGAACGATGTTGAGGCACCCCAAGGGCCAAGACTCAAGATGAATCTTAAGTCCAGATTTGTAATAAAATAATTGTGAAATATTTGGGAAGTTTTTCCCTCTCTCTCTCTCTTTCTTTTGAAATTATAGGACCTCAAACAATTCTTAGTTGATATGACAAATGATCTCAACTATCAAAGGCATATGTCTACGAGTGTTTCAGATAACCAAGATTAAAAGGGAGATAAAATGGTGGATTAGAGGAAATAATAAAATAAACATAAAAGGCACTACTCATAATGAATCTTGTAGCATATGTGAAATGAATATCATGTTCAGAAATTAAGGGTTCAGCCGCTCTAACAAGTGTAAATAGATCAATAAACAAATGCTTCAAAAATTTAACACCTTCATACACTCAAATACATGGAGATACCATTTGCATATCATTTAAATGCACAAATAAATGGGAATAAATGTTCATACATTCAGAGGAAATCACTTCTATCTCATAACCAAACATCATACAGTAACATTGAATATGAGGAATGGCCTGTTGTCTGATTTTTTATAAATCATATATGATACAAGAAAAGTAAGAATGGTAGAATATGCTTTACAAGAACACATGTACCCCAGAATGAGGAATTACAGATTGAAACTTAAACATGGGGGATGAATCTTTGGTTACCTGCTTCATTTATCAACTGATTGTGCTCAAGGTATCTCTATGGTCGAAAAACTCTAGTTACAAGAAACTCTTTAACTCCCCAAAGTGTCAACCTCAACAATGGGTGTTGGCACAGGGGTAGACCAAGGGTTCAATGCTTACAACAGCGCACCAACAAAAACCTAACTACCGTCCCTTTCGGCAACACCTGCGAAGTAGATGAAGTCTCACTTGAGGTAGAGGCAGGGGTAGTTATGGGACTCAGATGTCTACAACCTTAGATGGGACATAGATATGTGATTGTAACACCTTAACATAGCACTTAGCAATTATAGTTCATTAGTATTCATCCTTAGTTTACAACGCAATTAAACCCTAATAATAGATCAGTGTTGTATTCACACAGATCCAATAGATTCAAGCACTAAGCATACCAACATAGATCATATCTAGTATTCATTCATATTATTCAGCACTAACCTATCATATTAGATTCTTCTAAGAATATATCATTGCAATAAGCATTTAACCACATAAACAAGAGAACAACCATAAATCACAAAGCAACCACAACGCAGGATATACATGGTTCACCCCACCCTGGGGCTACATCCACCAACTCTTGTTCTTTGTTTCTTTCTGTCAATATTCTACATGCACAGAGCCATGGTATATTACTTCCCAGAGGATAGGAGATCTGCACGCACTTTGCTAGATCCCCCTTCCCTAAGTTACAGCACAAAGCCTCTTCACAATCTCTTACAATCACTTGCACTTATCTTTGCAAGTTCTCAACATAGCATGCACAAAGCACTTACAAGTTGCACTTAGCACAGTACCAAAAACCTCTTCTCTGATCACATAGATCGAACTACTTCCTACATCACCTAGCTTTCTATTTATATATTACAAAAAGGGACTAAACATGGGTAAACCCATGGGCCGACATCCCCATACCCATTACATAATCCCAAAAATCCCTAAAAAGGGGCTGAGATCCCGCGATCTCCATTTCGACTTGCGCTTCACCTTCGATAGCCTGTCGAAGTCCCAAAAGTAGTTCAAAAATGACCAAGGATCCTCACAATTTGGTCAAGGGATAGCAATGGGTTCCTTCATTGTCTTTTATTCCTCTCGCTCATGCCCTAAAACTTCTTCTTGAAACCATTTCCAACTTCTTGAATATTCTTATGGCTTCTTGATTCTTGAGCGGTTTCACCTCTGGTCAAAATTAATTAATTTTACCTTAATAAATCTTGTTATGTTGATATCGTGGGGTAGATTTGTCCCTGAATATTCTCTGTAATCATTTCTTTTGTTGTTGGGCGCTCAAAATCAAATCTACATTGGCATGAGACTCAACAACCATCAGATCAAATTTGGCAAGCAAACTTGACCGTTGATCAAGGTCACCCATTCTATAAATCGAGGTTAGAAAAGGTGTAAACTTAGAAACCATTGAATCGATCTTAGAGAGCTATCGCAACTATTTATCTCAGACATTTTAGGCTTGATGGCTTATTTGTATATCGATCAATACTAACCATTGATTTCAAAACAAGCGTGTGACTAGATCTGGATCGTTGATCGATTCCACTTGCAGGAGGTACGAGAGAATATTTGTATTGTCCATCAAGGTGCCCATTAGGGTCATCGGGTTTTGGGTTACAATAAGGACTCCGACAAGGGGACTCCGACTTTGAATCTTGACCATTGATATGGAATTCAAAGGGGAGGCCTGACGATGCATGAGATTCATCGATCCAGCTCAACCAAGAACCCAAAATCAGCTAAGAAAAAGGTCATCATGCTGATGTCATATTGACATGTGTCAGATTTTCATTAGACCATTTTGGAAATGAGGTTGTATCCAAGAGTCACATGTGTCAACCATTATTGGAATGTTGACCTGTGTATTCGGTGGTTTTCCCACATCCACGTGGCAGTCGTTGATTTTCCATGACAATGCTCCACAAGAACGCTAATATGACACCTGGTCGGGAATCTTTGATACTCGAGAGAATATATAGGCCATTAATCGGTCCCACTTGAAAGAGGTTCGAGAGTTGATCTGGATCATCCATCGAAGGTGCCCATTAGAGTATTCAGGGTCTGAGCTTGAAATGGAACTCCAACGAGGGGACTCTGAGCTTGAATCTCAGTCATTAATATGGAGGTGCAAGAGGAATCCCAATTATGCATGAGACCCATCAATCTAACTAGACCAAGAAACCAAAATCATATAAGGCAGAGATTGTCAAGATGATGTCATCCTTGACACATGGCACTTTCACCCTGGTACACATTAACAATGATGTGGCATGAAGACATGACATGTGTTACCCATATTTGATACACTTTGGGGCACTTTTGGTGGGTTCCACCTGTCCATGTGGTAGTCATTTATTGGATCTAACAATGTTCTACTAGCAAGTTGACATCACACCTAGTCGAGAGGCTTTGATACCTAGGAGTAGATCTAGACTGTTGATCAGTACCAATTGAAAAAGGTTCGAGATAAAATCTGGATCATCCATAGGTGGTTCCCAATGGAGTAGTCTAGGTTTATATTTAAATACCCCTCACAACTCCAGATCAATAGTCACAATGTGGTCTCAGATTCCCCTGGACAAAGTCACATTTGAAGTCCAAAACTAGACCACTCCGTTGGGAACCACCGATGGACGATCCAGATTTGATCTCGAACCTTTTTCAAGTGGTACTGATCAACAATCTAGATCTACTACTAGGTATCAAAGCCTCTCAACTAGGTGTGATGTCAACTTGCTAGCACAGCATTGTTAGATCCAATAAATGACTACCACATGGACAGGTGGAACCCACCAAAATTTCCCCAAAGTGTATCAAATATGGGTAACACATGTCATGTCTTCATGCCACATCATTGTTAGTGTGTACCAGTGTGAAAGTGCCATGTGTCAAGGATGACATCATAAATTGTGAATTAAATCTTGCACTGGAGAGTTATAGCATTGGAATATAGATTAGAACATATATTTCCAATTGTTTTGAAACATAATCAAATCTCTTATCTTTAATCAGGACCTCTAGGATATTTTTTGGGCATTTTCACAAAAAATAAATCCCATAAAATAGAGGCCTACACACTTCTATTAAAGCATACTAGCACATATGTCAAGAAATACACTCTTTTCCTTCATCCAAAGCATGTATACATCATATAACAAGCTTTCCCAACATAAAATTTTGGATTTGAATGGTCTAAAGGGGGGAATTTAATGGATTTTTCCCCTTTGATTGAGGTGGTAATATATGTTTTCTTAGGTATTGTTTTACTCTCTTATTAAGTGTATCGAGACCTTTTATAGTTTGAATAGAAGTAATCATTTGATATAGAAGTCATCCTACACATCTGCCATCTCTTCCTAGACCAAAGGTTCATGGAAAATCACCTACATGTGAAGTAATGCTAATGATACAATACTTCCAAAGGACATTAGATGCTTTGACTAATAGATGATATAAATTAGAAATCTAGTGGCACATTTATTCCTAGAGAGAGACCAATAAATTCTCCTAAGGATAGTGTTTATAGAAAATTGGAAAATGTTAAGTTTCTAAATTTCAACTCCCTAAGACAAGGTAATAGGTTAGTGCCAGGGTATGATTCTAGATTTATGGAGTTCTTGAGGCATGCATTACATCTAAACATAGTGAAGTTATCGATCAAAACATTTATGTATGGGATAAAATACAACATTATATCAAAAGTTCGTATATTGATGCCATGTACTTTATAAGAGGTAGTTCAAAGGGATATCATAGACAATGAAAGAAACATGGGAGGTGGTCAGTTGAGACCATATAGACCTTTATTTATAGGAGTCAAAAGACATAGTTCTTAGTCAATTAACACATATAGCCTAGTGATAGGGAATAAGGATTCACCAAGGGTCCATGTGATAGAGACTTAGAGACATCAATTAGGAGGTCATAGGCCACCATAGAGGCCACCAATGCAACAAGGTAGTGCTAGACCACAACAAAATCAGTAGAGTAGTGGGTATACATTTACATCTGGGAGTTTAAGGAAACCTACTAAGAGGGGATGTGGGACATTTGGAGTGTTTCTATTTCAAAGAGAGTTCCCACGTGTAGTGAGAGGAGCTAGTTAAGAGTGAAGTCAAACCACTATTGGTGATTTGGGTAAATCCCAC
Organism: Picea engelmannii; assembly: GCA_009831015.1. Classification (NCBI taxonomy): domain Eukaryota; kingdom Viridiplantae; phylum Streptophyta; class Pinopsida; order Pinales; family Pinaceae; genus Picea; species Picea engelmannii. The sequence goes on from ML777128.1 coordinate 1,557,865, forward strand.
AAGATTCATGTACCGGTGAAAATCAACCAAATTGAGCATCATTCGATGGTGCTCAAGATGATAGGTAATATTAATGGTATACGTTTCTCAATATTGGTAGATCTAGGAGAAAAAAAAACTTGTATCTCATATAATGCATTATTTAGATGTGGAATGATGGAAATTAGTCAAGAATCCTTTAATAAGTTTGAAATGGATTTTAGTGTTAAACAAGGGGTGAGGCAATTAGTTAAAAAATGAAAAGTCGATATTGGGGTGTGTGTTACCCAAGTGTCATTGTACATTACCACCTTGTCATCCTATGATGTGATCATAGGTACGGATTGGTTAGAATCCCATGAGGAAATTTTATATTGTAGGGGTAAAATGCTTTACTTCATAAACGACTCAGGACAAAAAATAATTTTAGCAAGGGATAATAAAGGAGTGTCTTTGAGACTTATTTCAATGATGCAACTAAATAAAATTCTTAGGAAGGGTTCAAAGTTATATTATATGACAACTATGAACAAGAAAGAGGATATGGTGAATATAGTTCAACATCCTATATTATCATAATTTTTTAATGTGTTTCTAGAAGAGTTACCTGCACTACCATCTAAGTGAGAGTTGGAGTTCACGATTGAATTCAACCCAAGGATTGAACCTATCTTGAAGGCTATTTATCACATGAAAACCCAAAAATTTCTATATGTATAGGTGTAGCTCCAAGAATATTTGGACTTGGAATTTATTCATCCTAGTATATCACCGTGGGGAGTTCTAGTGATCTTTGTGAAGAAGAAAGATGGATTATGGAAGCTTTGTATTGACTATCAACATTTTAACAAAGCAACCATAAGAAAACAATATTGTAACACCTTAGTTTTAACCCTTATGAACTATAATGTATTATGTAATTGTGACTTAGGTTGGTGAGCCAATAAAGTTGAAAAGGGGTCGGAGTGCCTAGGAAATGTAATACATCTATATAAATTAATAAAAAATACATCGTTGGTTGCAAGACGAACAAGTACAACAGAGATAGGGGGATATGATTCCATGAGAGAGGGGGCTTAAGGGGATAAGTATTTTTATTATATTTTGTTTACCCATAATTTATTTTATGGAGAAAAGTGGTTACATGAGCTTCTTGGGAAGAAGGCCATGTGGTTCTTGTTTTCATGTAATTATATAAAAATCCCTTATGGGTTGTTTTGGGGATTCACTTGTTCTTATTCATTCATTGTTACACCCTTCTCGCTCTTTCATTTTTTGGTGCCTCATTCTTAATAATTCATGTTCTCTTGGTTTGAGCATGGAAATGAATGGTTGGAAGAGGAGAGCCATTGATAGATGGTTGTAATAAATTATTGACCATTCCAGGAGGGAATGGATGCATGAATGCATGAGATTGATGGAAGCGGGGAAAGAACTACCCACAACTAAGAATCCTTGGATTTTCCAGTAGATAGATTTCCTGACTAGTAGCATTAGGTCCCTGGAGAGAAATGAACCAGCTTGAGGGATTGCATGGCATAGAAAGGTGTTCATTTCTTTGGGTTGTGTAGGTTGAGGGGGAAAGAGAGCTAGAAATTCAGATTTGTTGTTTGTTTGGGAAACTTGACAGCTATTTAGAAAATTGTTGTGTCTTTTAGATTTGTCCTAGGACCAGTCCTTGTGGATTCATAGCCCTGGCTCGGGGGTGACCTACTGTTGAGAGTAAAATAACAATAATGTTTATGGTTGGGAGGAACGTCCTTGGTCTGCAGGTAGTTGGTGAATGTTTACATGCAAAGATAAGTGCTCTCTCTACTTTCTATATAATGTATATTTCGTTGTGTATTTAATTATCTCTGAGATATGTATTTATAATGTGCATGTCTGATGGTTATTTGTTGTGCATGGAACATTGTTTCTTTTTTTTATGTTGTAGCATGGATATTGATTAATGCATGTGGGTCTTTCATGCATGATTTCAGATTAAATGTTATTAGAATTTGAGATCAGTTCAGAAGCGAGTTTTTGGAGTAGCGTGACCAACCTATGGGTGGATGGGTACGTTATAGATTAGCGTGGTCAGCCTGAGGCTGGTTGCGTACGTTACAGATTGGTATCAGAGATTCCGGTTGAAACACAGGACTAGTATGGGCTGGAAGGAGTTTGAATTTGAGAAATTCGTTGTCACAAATTTCGAAATATGTGAATTTGGAGAAAAATGGAAATATTAGAGAGAAATATACCCAAATTCGTGGGAAAATTCGAGTTGAAATAATTCAGGTTTGTCTGAGAAGTTTAATGGGTTCGATATGCAGAGTTGCAGATCTGACTTCGACTTGGAAGGTTGAAAGTTCTTATTTTTTTAATGTTTGTTGTAGTGTGAGGAGTAGAGGAATCCAATATAAACCTAAATCTCAGGAGAGGTAGCATATTAGGTTGCACGGGTTCAGAGCACACATTGTTAATACCTTTGCAATGGTTGAAGGAAAGATTAGGAGAGATGGGGTTACAGGAATCACGCAGAAGCCAGAGCATCGTGCAGACATAGATCCTTGTAAGGGATCATGGAATCATGATCGTTAACTTTTGAATTTCAGGAGAAATCACAACCGTTGAATCAAGGAATCTCTAGATCGTTATATTGGGAATCAAGTAAACAAGAACCGTCAAATCAAACTAGTCAATCGTCAGTTTTTTATCAAAGCCAGTAGGAGATATAAAACATCGGGACTTCACCACTTCGGTGATTATGGGAGGTAGGGCAGAAGCATGAAATGTCGAAGGTCGTAGTCGTAAAATCCTGCCAACCGTCTGATCTGATAGGAAGTTCAGGTGAAATATCCGCTATTGATCATGGTCATCCAACATTGATCCTCCAGATGTAAAGAATTTTGAGTTCTATAAATATCGAAGGACAAAGTCGCGAAATCCCTCCAATCGTTAGATCGAGGGAAGAACTTCAGGAGTAATGCTAATTGTCAGATATAACATTAGTGGAAGGATGAAGTAAATAGAGGTGTTAACCGATAGTAAGCAATAATCATTGCTTTATGACCACTTCAACAGGTATAACTCTAGGGGAAATTGAACTACTCGAGATTCATAGTATCCTAGAGTCCCAGAGTGTCAAAGCCCCGAAATCTCACCAACCATCATATCGATGGAAGAATTCAGAAGAAATTCCAGTCGTTAGATCAGAAGTACAAGGATAGACAAGTTTCAAGACTCCCGAACTTTTCCACTTTAATGACTACTTGAGACTAGGAAAATCCACGAAGTGTCGAATCCGTGAAGTACCAAATCCACAAAGTGCAAATCCGTAGCCATAAGATTATGTAGGCCGTCAGATATGGAGTGGATGAACGTGGAATGTTTGTTTGGTGGGTGATGTGTCTTATGCCACGTGGTAGGGGTGCCATATGGGGACATCTGTCACATGAATTCAAGTCCTTTTGGACCCCAACATGTCCATTTAGGAGTGACATGTGGCACACATACTATGGGTCCACGTTACCATAGGTGACATCAACATGCCATGTCATTTCTAGAATTACATCCTCTGGGAATTCCCATCATCACTATTAGTGAAAGTGTCGAAGGCAAAAGTAGTGAATTCATGCAGATCGTCGATTGAATATCCCTTATGGACTTTTCTCAATCGTTGGATCAAGTAGTGGAAGGAGGGTGTAAGTACTTTGAAAGTTATAACTCTGGGGTAGTTGAACAACTGGAGAGTTGTAATATATCGGAGTCTCGGAGTGTCGAAGTCCCAACAATCTTAGATCAATATCTAGTAGGATCCTTCCTAGTCGTTTGATCAAGAAGTGGGAGGACAGAGTAAGTGATAATGTTAATTGGCAACCATTAGTCACTTATGCTTTATGACCACTTCGACAGGTATAACTCTAGGGAAGTTAAACAACTTAGGAGTTGTGATATCCTGGAGTCCCAAAGCATTGAAGTCTCAAAGTGAATAAGGATTGTCCATATTGTTAAGTCATATTCGCTAGATTAAGTTGGTGGAAGGATAGTGTAAGGGGAGGTGTTAACCAACAATAAGAGGTCATCGTCACTTTATGACCACTTCGGTAGGTTTCACTGCAGGAAAGTTGAACGACTTGAGAGTTGTGTTATCCCGAAGTTCCGAAGCATCGAAGTATCGAAATAAATATGGACTATCCATCTCAACACCAGGTTATGTCATGATCATTGATTTCATTGAAGTCACTAGACAAGCCAAGATCGTTCATCCCACAAGATATTAAATCTCAACCGCGTGATCTACTAATTGAGACAATATAAGTACTTCAGTGAAAGTTTACTCCAGGAAATTTGGAATATCGAAAAGGGAGAATGGTCGAAGGCCGAAGTACGGAGGACTTGGTTCCAAGCATTGGTCTCATGATAAGATAAAGGGGTTGATTAGAGGTGCGAAGGGCCTAGAAGTGAACAATCCCACATATACTTTTGAACGAGATCCTGTGTAGAAGAATAAAGAGAAAAGTGTTAAAGGAACATCGCTTAGAGTGGATAATCCCGTGGATTCGAGTTGCGATCAGAAGAAAAGTGGATTGAAGGAAGTGCTTGTGCATAATTTGAATTATGTACCAGTTTGAAGGGGCTGTGGAATAGTTTGACAATATTGGTACACAACCATTCCATTGCCGCTACAAGACCTCGTTTGCACAAAAAGGCTGAAAGTGATTTTTTCAAGAAGCCCTAACTTTTAGCTCGGATATATAATTGGGGCATGGGAATAATCATTGAAAATATTACTCAAATAAGAATAACATCGAATTGTTATAATTTGGATAATGATGATATATTTATTCATGAATTAAGCAGAAAAAAGTACTTGTAGAATTAATTGGAAGATTTCTATAACATGTATAATTCTAACAAAAATGGTTTCTTTCAGATTTGGTAGGATTAGAGATTTAATTGGATCAATTCCAGTCTAGGATTGGATATCATAGTCATGGAAGCAATACAGAGCTTGTAGAAGTTGGTTGAGGCAACAAAGAACTACAAGAAAGTAATAAAAAGTGGATAAAGAACTCAAGAATAGTGGAACAAAAGTATTAGTCAACAACTACAGGATTTGAATGAATTGTAAATACAAAAGCAAGAATCCTCACATAAGACATGAATTTAGTAGGTGAATAATGTTAGTAATGGGCACATAAAGGAAAAGTATGATTGTCTATCCTTGAAGGAAGAGAGGTGTAGACATTTTCAAATCTTAAGTGTGAAAGAAGTGGTCTAATGGACAACTAGAAGTAATAGTATTTGATTCAATAATATTGTGGTAGTAGAGTGATGGAATGTTTGAGATAATTCATTCCAGGGTACTTGAATGTTTCATATAGGTAAATTTGGATATGACTACCCAAAAGGACCTGCTGCAAAATGAGTACATTGGTTGGATTTCAGAATTTCCAAGTGAAACTTGGCTGGAAGGTATTCAGACCATGGAACAATAGTGTAGGTGAGAAGAATGGGAGCACACAAGGAAGAAAGGATCTGAAGGAATTCAAGGACAACTAGCTACAACATAAATAAATAAATAAATAAGTGAATTGAAAAAGAAATCCACTAGAGTGCATGAGGCATATAATGAAGTTAAAATGCATATGCATTAGTAGGCATTATGACAGTGAATGTTTGGTGCATATGGATGTGTAATTGTGAATATGCACATGCTTGGATATGCATATAACATGCTTGTGAACTTAGAATAGTATGTTATTATGAAATAATGATGTTATGGAAATTGAGTATGACTAATGATGGATTATGTATTCAGGAAAAATGATATAGCATGGTTAAATATGTGGATGTTGTTGTTGATTATGATTTCCATGTATGTGAAGACCCATGAGGGTGGTAGTAATGGTAATCAAAATGATGAAGGAGTAAGTCTGTGAGCTTATACAAATACCAGTTGATCAGGTAGCATCAAGTAGGTTGATAACAACCATCCAGGTATGCATTTGTTGATTCTATGTTAAAGGGAATTGAGGTAAGAAATTCCCTTAGTTAATTTTTCAATATTTAAATCGATATGTAATGGCCAAAGACCTAGAGTTTGTAGTTGTTATTGATTCTAGAATGCATTTAGATAGATTTTTAGTTGTATATTGTGTTATGATTGGTTATGGGATCATAACCAGGTTAATTAAGGAGACATACTCCTTCTATAACAATGAATATCCATAGAGCTAGTCATGTGTGAGACCATAATATGGTTGGATATGGAAGGGCTATAGCGCTATGTGAGTGATCAATGGTATCTACTATGTATCTGATGTTTGGACTGCAACCTCTTTGTCGACACTAAAGAGAACTTAAGAATTATATTCTTGATGTTGTGTTTGGGTTGAAAAGGAAGGTATCCAAATAGTTAGGCAAGTAGTAGGAAGTGTGTGGATGATGTGTTGAGGCATTGGCTAGACCTTCCAACTCATCATGGCAGAATGCATGACATAGTTATGTGGTATTATGTAGTCAATGTATGGATGCATTGTGTAGTTGTGGCCATGGGTACTGACACATCGATTGTTATCTTATTCAGTAATTAATTGTTGCATTATTAAAATCATGTGGTGATGAAAATACATAATGATGGATAGTTGCATTATATTTAATATGAATACTAGTTGAAGGTGATTGGATTGTTGTTTGTTACAATTCTGAGATCACTTTTTGTAACTATTAAAAACGTTACAAGTGGTATTACAAGAATTATTGAATGCATTTTGGTGAATGCATGTATATATTATATAAAATAGAAATGATTATGATAACAGATGAAATGATGTGAGAATTGCTAACTCATGAAGTTGAAAACACTTAAGGAGTTGTTAGATAATGCAAGAAGAAAGTTATAGGTGAGAGTAGTTATATAATGATAAATTATGGACAAGCTCTGTAAAGGGAACATAGTGATAGAAATATTGGTGGATAGAAGAAAGAAAATATTGGTTGATAATACATGTGTAAAGAATGATAGGATCATTCCAGTTAATAGTTGGATTAATGGAAGTGATTGAATTGTCATTGTAAACAATTCTGAGATCACTTTGTGAATTTTTGTAATTGTTTCCATGAAAATATACATATGCATGATACTGACAACTTGTTTGGTTGAGTGAAGGTTGAGGAAAATTGAATATAGGATGGTCTTGGATATGGCAGGGATGTAAGCTCAGAAGGAAGACTGATATATACAGCTGCAAAAGCCAAACATTATGAGCAAAATAATTCATGCCTGGAAATTTTATTTTCCTATATAAAATAGATTTGAGAAATTAATAGTTACATGATTATGCTAACAATTGGTTTGGTTGATTGAAGGTTGAGAAAATTACAAGAATAATGGTATTGGGTATGGCATTGTTGTAAACCATAATAAAGATTGATGTCTGCAGCTGCAAGAGCCAAACGAATTATGAGTTGGAAGCTCATGCTTGGAAACTCTATTTTCATGTTTAAAACATATTTGACATTTATCACTGAAATTGTTATAACAATATCTCATGATGACTATATTTTTATAATAAATATGACATGCTCTCTATTGAAGTTGGAAGCTCGTGAAAAAGAACACCAGAAGGAAATCGTTATCCATGATGAATGCATGGAATGAATAAATTTCAGTGGACTTGTTGCAGCTAGAGTTCTTGAAGCCACAACTCTGAAACTTCTTGGTCGAGTGCACTGGAGCCTTGAAGAGATGTGGAACAACCTGAGGGACTGCATGGCAGAGAAAGGGGTCCATTTCTTTGGGTTGTGCAAGGATGATGGGGAATGAGATCTTTTTGGTTGGAAATACTACCATAAATGTAAATTGTAAAATATTTGTGCATGCTTTGGATCGAAATGCCTATGTATACATGTTTAATTTTATGCCAGAGTGCCTATGTATATAAGATTTGGCTGGACTACTTGTGTGGTTTAAGGCCAGAGGGCCTAGACTTGTAATTTTAATAACATTGGAATGGTGTTGTGCACTGAGGACAGTGCCAAAATAAGGGGAGGGGGATGTAACACCCCGGTTTTAACCCTTATGAACTATAGTGTATAATATAATTATGACTTAGGTTGGTGAGCTGGTAAAGTCAAAAAGGGGATGGAGTGCCTAGGAAATGTAATACATCTATATACATTAAAAAAATATATATGGTTGGTTGGAAGATAAACAAAGAAAAAAATATAGGGGGCTATGATTCCATGAGAGAGGGGGTTTAAGGGGATAAGTATTTTTATTATATTTTAACTACCCATAGTTGATTTTATGGAGAAAAGTGGTTACATGAGCTTCTTGAGAGGAAGGCCTTGTGGTTCTTTTTTTTATGTAATTATATAAACATCCATTGTGGGTTGTTTTGGGGGTTCACTTATTCTTATTCATTCATGGTTACACCCTTCTCACTCTTTCATTTTTTGGTGCCTCATTCTTGCTAATTTGTGTGCTCTTGGTCTAAGCATGAAAATGAATGGCCGGAAGAGGAGAGCCATTTCTAGATTGTTGTAATGAATTATTGATCATTCCAAGAGGGAATGGATGCATGAGTGCATGATATTGATGGCAATTCGGAAAGAACTATCCACAACTGAGAATCCTTGGAGTTTCTAGCAAGGAGATTTCCTAACTTGTAGCACTAGATCCCTGGAGAGAAATGGAACAACCTAAGGGAATACATGGTAGAGAAATTTTTTCATTTCTTTGGGTTGTGAAGGTTGAGGGGGAAAGAGAGATGGAAATTCATATTTGTTGTGTGGTTGGGAAACTTGAGAGCTAATTAGCCAACTGTTGTATGTTTTAGATTTGGCCTAGGACCCATCCTTGTGGATTCATAGCCCTGGCTCGGGGTTGACCTGTTGTTGAGAGTAAAAGAACAATAGTTTCTATGGTTGAGAGGAGCATCCTTGGTCTGCAGCCAATTGGTGAATATTTACTTGCAAAGATAAGTGCTCTCTGTGTTTTCTATATACTATATCTTCTATTGTGTGTTTAATTATCTCTGAGATATGTATTTATAATGTGCCTATCTACTGGTTATTTGTTGTGCATGGCACATTGTTTATTTCTTTTATGTTGTAGCATGGATCTTGATTAATGCATGTGGGTCTTTCATGCTTGATTTCATATTAAATGTTATTATAATTTGAGATCAATTCAGAAGTGAGTTTTTGGAGTAGCACGACCAACCAGTGGGTGGTTGGGTACGTTACATATTAGCGTGGCCATCCTAAGGGTGGTTGGGTACGTTACAAATATCCATTGCCTAGGATTGAAGATATGTTTGATCAAATGAAAGGGTCATCCATATTTTCAAAGATTGATTTGAGATTTAGATATCATCAATTAAGAATTGGGGAAGAACGCATCCCTAAGATGATGTTTAGGACATGTTTTGGTAATTATGGGTTTGTATTTGTGCCATTTAGGTTCACAAATGTGCTAACTATGTTCATGAGCTTGATGAATGGGGTGTTTAAACAATACATTGGTAAGTTCATGCAAGTGTTTTGGATGATATTTTGATATATTAAAGGACACTAGAGGAGCATGAAGAGCATTTAAGGCTAGTATTGCAATTTCTTAGAGAGGATAAGTTGTATTCTCAAAATTTTGAATGTTATTTTGATGAATTAGAGATTGATTATTTGGGTCACATCATTTCAAAGAAGGAATTTTTATGTACCCAACAAAGACATAAGCCATTATGGAATGGTTGGTTCCTAGAATCATACATTAAGTATATAGTCTTATGGTATTGGCCAGTTATTATGGGAGATTTGTACAAGATTTTTAGAATGTTTTGAATCTTTTCAGATAATTGAAAAATAAAAATAGGAAATTTGTATGGATGGAGTAGTGTGTCAAATAGTTCAACAAGATTAATTGGTTTTTTATGATAGATCCCATACTAAAGGTATTAGATATGGATCAAGATTTTCTAGTTTGTATGGATGCTTCAAAAAAAGGATTAGGCACGGTCCTAATGTAGGAAGGTAGGGTGATTTCCTATGCTTCAATAAAATTGAGACCTCATGAAGAGAAATATGTAATTCACAAATTAGAACTTGTTGTGGCAGTGCATGCATTGAGGATTTGGAGACATTACTTGGTTAGAATAAAGTTTGAACTAAATATAAACCACAATGGACTTTGACATATATTTATGCAAAGTGATTTGAATGCTAGATGAAGAAGATGGTTGGAATTATTGAGTGCGTATGTTTTTGAAATTGAATGATCTGGATTATTTTGAGAACAACATGAAGATAGAAATATAATTGAGATATAACAATGAAATACAAAAAAATATAGAAGAAAAAATAGAAATACAGTGGAACCCAACTTCTGTTACTGAATAAGATAGAAAAACGTTGTAGAATACAAACTCACGAAATGGGGTAGCCTATCTCTGAAAGGGAAGAGATTTTGGCTACGCTTCATTCACAACAAAATTTACATCACATTCCATTGCATGCTTAAAGGGCCTCCTTCACCTCAAATATATATGATAGAGTGAGAGGAGAACAATTCCCATGATGCATGTGGGATAAATTAGACTAAGTTTATAAAATGTCATAGGCATGCAAAACAATAGGACTTCTCGGGAGGTCACCCATCCCAGTACTACTCTATCCTGAGCACGCTTAACTGCAAAGTTCTAATGGGATTCGGTGCATTAACGTTATGTTGTATGCATGTACGTAAGACCACTAGGAAATCATTACATGATGTATATAATAAAAAAATGAAGATGACATTACATTCCATTCCCCATCAAAAGGGTGAATATCGTGGTTTATTAAAACCACAAGCTCAAAATGGTGATTCAGTGGAAAAGGTGGATGGCCACCAAGATCCATATGGATCATTCCTTTCCCCTTAGGAAACAATGATCCCCATTGCGTCAAGTTCCCTTGGGAGATGGGGAGACCTCTTCTAGATCAGAAGCTTGGTGGGTTGCTTGCCTTTTTGAAGAAGTTGTCCTTCTTAGCTTATGGAATGTTGTGATGAACCTGTTGTTAGAGGGGTTGGATCTGTTCAACCAATATAGCTACATGATCTACTTGAGTGTGGGAGGAATATGTTAGTGAAGATGTAGTATGAAGAGTATGAAGGGTTTTTTTATAACCTTTCTTGATTGGGCAGTGTGGAGGCACCCTCGTAGATGTAGGAAGAACATCTTGGTACTCTTCTACAATCCTGTTGATCTGCTTATGCTGGATAGAAATCTCTTGGGATGAGGATGCAATGGTTGTAGTGTCCTGATGTTCACCTTCTGATCAGATTGTGAAGAGGCTAAACTTTTCACTATGATAGATTACTTTGTCACATTGTTTTGGTGGGACAATAGTCAGAACTACCTATGGTATCTTGTATAGCTGACCCCCCAGAATAATAATGACGTTACGAGGTCAAGACTCATAAACATCATGACGCCTCCACATATATGGTTGGCCTAATAGAACATCACAGACTTCCAGTGGGGAAACATCACACAATACCTCATCCTTGAAGGGCTTGATGTCGTAGGACAGGAGACAATGTTGGCTGACACGAAGATCTTGACCATGGCGAAGCCACCCAATGTTGTATGGTTGCAAGTGTGGTGTTGTTAGCAAATCCAACTGCTAGACAACCTCTACTGAGATGATGTCATTTTGGCTTCCACTATCAAAAATAAAATGCAATGGGGTCCCCTTCACCGACATCTCTGAATGGAAGATTCAATCCCCCTCCTAGGCATCCTATTCTAGTTGAATTGTTGTAGTTGTGATAGTAGCAGTGGGTTCTACATCAATGATCCGTCTCTTTTTATTATTTTCTGAATTAGGGTCCAAGTCAGGGTTCGACTCTTTATCTTTGAGTTTGGCCACAAATGATTGTATTGAGTGACATTCATCATTGTTGTGCCAAAGGATTTTATGGAAATTGTTGATACTTAGAACACATCACCAAAAGACTTCATCCTCCCTTGAAATCCGGCCTTCTTTTACTTCTTCTTCTCTCTGAAATTCGACTTGTATCAAATGAATGTATAATGATGTTTATTTATACCATTTATGTCACTTC
>ML777128.1:1572074-1680501 GCA_009831015.1 Picea engelmannii
CAGGGCCTACATGTACAATTCACTTTGTCATCTTCAAAAATTCATTTCTCCTCAACCATGAGGATCCACGTGACGTGCCACATACCACCGGAAAGAGCATGATGTATACTATCCATCCATGGGTGTTGTATCTTCATTTTCATGTTCCTCCATGTCCAAATAACTTCATCAATCTTCTGGTCCAAAACCCATGACTAGGGTTGACATCAATGACAACAACCAATCTTCCAACAGAAATCACACCACTTTCCAATTCCTTACTTAGACTTCCTGTTACCCTTCTTTTCCTACATATGGGGTTGTCTGTCTTGAGGTTGTCCTTCTTTTCTATGTCCTTCATTATGTGAGTTAGATTTTCCTTTTCCATACTTCTCCCACTTACTCTGTTGCTTGAATTTATGCTCAATTTTGACTACATATCGATAAGTAGCTCCCAGTGAGGAGATGTCCAAGAAATCCATATTTTTTTGGATGTACTTATGTAGAACACTGCAGTACTTCAAAACCAGGTGTTGCTTGGAGTCTTTGATACCTAGCTTTAAGCACATGGTATGAAATATTTTGGTGTACTCTATCACCGTCTGGTCTCTTTCTAGACGTAGATTTTTCCATATCATGTATTGGTCATTGTAGTTTCTGACATGGTAGAACTCCTCCTTTAGGGCATCTACAAAGGCTGCCCAAGTGGGATTCTCTCCCAAATAGTGTAGATTCATCCGCGGTGTACCTCTCCAAGTAATCTTCCCACCAAGATCTGACATGTGGAAGGGCTTTAAGGAGCGTGAAGGTGATATTTTCACTGTCATAAAATTTTTGGATAGAGTAATAACCTTCTAGTAGATTCAACCATTTTTCTAGAGCATATGCATCTATCTGGCCTTCAAATAAGGGGATATTAAAATTGACTTGTACCTTGAAGGGTGTCACACTTGCAAAATGGATTATTGTCAAATATGCCCCAGTCACTGCCATCGGTAGTCTTTGAAGTATCTCAGCGAAGTTGTCCATCATCTCGTTCCTCTGTCACACAAGAGCTTCCTTGAGCAACATCTTGAAAGGATCTCATGCTCTGTCATCTCTCTTTTCTTCCGCAATGGGAGGTTTCTTGGGCTAGTGAGAGAGGTTTTCCTCAAGCGAAACTAGATTGAGACCCAAATATTTATACCCTGACCTCGTTGGGGATCTTCTCTGAGAAATAACAAGGAGCGGATTGCTCTGATACCACTGATATATATTATTTTGAGAATGACATGAATACAAAAATATAACCGAAATATAACAAGGAAATACACAGAGATAATGTGGATAACACAAAAATACAGTGAAACTCGACTTCTATTACTGAATAAGATAGAAAAACATTGCAGAACACAAACTGGCAGAATGGGGTAGCCTATCTCTAAAAGGGAAGAAATGTTGGCTATGCTTCATTCACAACAAGCTTTACATCACACTCCATTGCATGCTTAAAGATCCTCCTTCACCTCAAATATATATGAGAGAGTGAGAGGAGAACAATTCCCATGATGCATGTGGGATAAATTGGACTAAGTTTATAAAATTCCATAGGCATGTAAAACACTAGGACTTCCCGAGCGATCACCCATTCTAGTACTACTCTATCCTGAGCACACTTAACTATGGAGTTCTAATGGGATCTGGTGCATTAACGCTATGCTGTAGGCATGTACATAAGACCACTAGGAAATCATTACATGATGTCTATAATTAGCAAATGAAGATGACATTACATTCCATTCCCCATCAAAAGGGTGAATATTGTGGTTTATCAAAACCACAAGCTCAAAATGGTGATTCAATGGAAAAGGTGGATGGCCACCGAGATCCATCTGGATCATGGAATGTATTAAATAAACACTAACAAATATAGCATATGCCTTGACTATAATACCTCATATATTCTCAATGCTACATTTATAGACAAATATTAAAGAAAAGGTATTGAAATTACAAGAAAATTATGCATGTATGCATAAGTAAAGACAAATTTAGAAAATGAAGTAATAAGAATTCTCAAGAATGAGTAATATACTTTGGATAATGATGTATTATTGAGATTCCATGGAAGGATTTATGTACCATCAAATGAATAAATTTGTAACTTGATACTTAGGGAAGCACACAAGGCAATATATATGGCTCATCCTAGTGTGAAAAAGACATATGTAGATCTAAAATCATTATTCTTTTCAAGTGGAATGAAGAAGTACATAATAGATTATGTGGATATATGTTTAGAATGTTAGAAAGTAAAGGATAAGAATTAATCTCCATCAAGTTTATTACAACCACATGCAATACCATAATCAAAATGAGAAATCATTTCAATGGACTTCATAGTGGGATTTCCTATGACATCAAAGAGACATGACTCAGACATAGCAGTAGTGGATACTTTGGAAAAGAGTACACATTTTATTCTAGCAAATAATACCTATTAGGAATCATAAATAGCAAGAGTTTCTATAAATGAGATACTAAGATTACATGGAATTATGAAAAAGCTCATTTCAGATAGAGGTTTAGTATTTATGGGAAGGTTTTGGACTAGTTTTTAGGAAGCCTTGGGAAATAAATTGAATTTTAGTATGGCAAATCATCCTAAAATAGATGGATAGATAGAAAAACTAAATTAGGTGTTAAAGGATATGTCGTGTATGTATGTACTGGAATAGTAAAATTGTTGGGTAGAGTATTTACCGATTATGGAATTTCCATATAAGAATAGTTATCAAAGTTTGATTAAGATGACACCTTTTGAGTTTTTATATGGAAATCCCCATATAACTCCTGTTAGTTCGGAAAATCTTAAATATATGGTTCTAGTTAGATTTGAGATAATTCAATGAAAGAGAAAAGGCAAACAATTCAATAAATATTAAAAGAAACTCAAAAATAGACAAAAACATTATGTAGATGTGCATAACATAGATAAAAATTACATTGAAGGACACAAAGTGTATTTGTGAGTTAGACTACAAAAGAATTCAATTAAATTGTCAAGGGAGCCAAGCTATCACAATGGGATGTGGGGCAATTTAGGAACATTGAAATATTAGGACAATTTGCTTGTTGTGAAGTGCATTACCATAATCTCTAGATCATATGCATGATGTTCTTGATGTATCTTCTTTATGTCATTTTATTTTATATCCTTCTCATGTTACTAATTTGAGTCATTTTTGGATGTTGGACAAGGGGGCCTTGAAGGCTAAGCCAATCCATATACTAGACCAGTGAACTCGACAACTTTAGTCTTAGTTGGTCAACTAAGTAAAGGTCTAGTTGGATAGTTATACTTCCAACTAAGCTGCTTGGGAGGATGTGAATAAGGTGTGTCATCAATTCCCTTATTGTTTTATAACTTTAGGATGAAGTTTTATGAAGAGGAGGTGTATTTAGTTCCCTCTTTTTCTTTGAATTTATTTTACTAATATGATGTTATAGTTTGAAGGAATTATGGTTACAAGAATGACCCAGTGGATTGAAAAATGCATTTATGGATAATGTGATCTAGACCTTTGATCTAGTTTGATGTGTATATTTCTTGATGTGTACATACATACTTTATAGCTTATGATTTTATATTTTTATTATGTTATGGAATACTTAAAATGAACACATGATTACATGATGAAATTTATTATGTTATATGATCCCATTGACAATTTGTCAAGTGTGGAAAGAAGATCCCCATGTGCATATGGACTTTGGACTGAGTCAAGATATGTGGACCCAGGATGGGGTTGGTTTACATATGATTGACATGTGTATGGAATTTATTATTGTTTATTCATGATTATTGGAAATGTTATTCGATATGTTGCTTCTAGATTTGTGAAAAGATATGGAATGATTTTCCAAATACAATTACACGTTGGAAAAGGGTTGTATGATGAGATGTGGCATGAGTACCATTAAGTAGAGGAGGTATAGCTTTCTTATTCTTTCATACTATCCTCCCTACCATATAATAGGTTGAAAAACATATGTTTTTTTTTTTTTTTTTTTAGTTTACATGTTTTCATAAGGGTAGACCACAGATTTGGTCACTTGTGAGGTCTTGTTGATGGGTTCATAATAAGGTCTCGATTCTCATTCCTCATTGACCATTAGTCTCGTATCGGTGGTGAATGAGTTGGGTTAGATAAGTCCCAACCATGACACCATCCCCCACCACTACAAAATGATACTTGAAGGGTATGTAGGAACATGGAACCCTTGGTACATACAAACATGTAATACTTGAAGGGAATGTACATGAAAAACACCATGTGTGCCATGCACTAGAAGAGTTGTAGAGGTTATTTCTAGCTCTTGGTGCAGGGTACTTGAAGAGTTGTAGTGAATATGTCTAACTCATGGTATTGAATACTTGAAGGCTCTAAGTTAACTTGGTGTCACCCTTGGTATCGACTTTGATTCATATTATGCATAGTTTGAA
Source organism: Picea engelmannii (assembly GCA_009831015.1). NCBI lineage: Eukaryota > Viridiplantae > Streptophyta > Pinopsida > Pinales > Pinaceae > Picea > Picea engelmannii. The sequence continues at coordinate 1,576,540 of ML777128.1, forward strand.
AAAATGTATCCTTTTCCATATGCATTTTATTTTAGCATGAGAAATTGAATGAATTTCATGAGTGATTTGATTTTTCATATAGATTTATGCACATATTATATATATATATATATATATATATAATTTACTTTATAATCATAAATGGAAATGCACATAGATATATATATATATATATATATATATATATATATATATATATATATATATATATATATATATATATATATATATATATATATATATATATATATATATATATATATATATATATAATTTACTTTATAATCATAAATGGAAATGCACATAGAAAGGAGTGAGTTAAATGGAAAGAATATCAAATTTAATTAAATAAAAAATAACAATTTCATGTACACATACTCAATCATGAAGAGGAAAATGGATCTGGGAACATCTAATATTAAAAATAAGAGGAGAGGTTGGGAATGTGATGAATGATCTTTATTTTTCCTTTCAAAAAAAAGAATTACTTGTGTATGGACTGCCACATGGATGGGTGAATAATATGAAATTAGTAATTAAAATAAATAGTATTTCGTATGATATGGAAAAATTAAATGAACCTCAAAGTTTATATAAGAAATGAGGATTGGGTTTGAGATCTCAACTTTTTGTACCCTAATTCTAGAGGGATGTCATAATGCTCAAATAATATGTTTTACATAATATCTTCCCTCACCCCACCATCATGAGGATTTGAGTTTTTTCCTTGGTGAGCTGGTGTTGAGTTTTTACTTAATAATGTGCTACTGCCATGGATGTGGGGACCTCAACACTTTGGAGGAGCCACACATTCTACATTCTCATTTTTGTATTCTTCTCATGAATTTACCTCTTTGTTGCTCAAGGATCTCTAGGGAAGAGTACTCATTTGGGAAATGGTAAGATGTTCAATTGATAAGAAAAAAATGTATTTGGCAAAGGAAAATTGAATATGATACTTGGATAAAGATTTGTATTAAATAATAAATAAGGAAGAATCTTTTATCGCCATTAAAAAATATGTAATTATGGAATGATCCATTTATAGACATTATCTTGTAATTTGTAATTCTCTCAAAGTTTTTGTTTTTGTTTTTATAAAAAAATTATGAATTAAATATTGCATAGGAGAATTATAACACATAATAAAGTTTATAGCATAGCTTTGTACTTGTTTTCAAACCTAACTAAATCCCTCAACCTTAATCAAGACCTACAATATTGCTTTCGGATAGTTTTACAAAATTATTTTTGTAAAACAGAGACATACGCACTTCTGTTATAGAACAACAACGTATACATCAGAGTATATGCTCCTTTCCTTCTTCAAAGTTATGTATGCATCATGTAGCATCTTTTCTTGTCTTAAAATTTTGGACTTGAGGGGGTTTTAAGGGGGTGATTTTATGGATTTTGTTCTTGTAACGAAGTTCTTCAAAGTTATGTATGCATCATGTAGCATCTTTTCCTGTCTTAAAATTTTGGACTTGAAGGGGTTCTAAGGGGGTGATTTTATGGATTTTGTTTTTGTAACCGAGGAGGTAGTATATGTTTACTTAGATAGTGTTTCACTTTCTTATTAAGTGTCTTAGCCATTTTATTGGAAGCCGTAATTTGATTTGAAAGAGACCCCATAGCAAACCATGATAATTTACCTTTTTGAGTCTTGTAATTTACTTAGCAAAAAAGGTAATGGATTTTTATAGGTTTGAATAATGTTTATATTCATGATTATTATGATGTAATTTCTTATACATGGAAAACCAATTTCAAATGTAATTGAGTAAATACGTGTCCCATTATTGAGTAAATACTTGTCCCATTATTCCAAATTAATTGGCTTCCAATGATGATATATAATTATTTTATGTTTTACTTAAAACGTTAGGCAGAAATGAAGAAAGACAAATCTTTTATGCATTCCTAATTCAATTTTGTCCATATGAATTATGATTTGAAAAAAAAAACGTGTTACTTTGATTATAATTTATCAGACCACTTTGAAATTAAATAAAGTTAATATTTTCAATTTGGTTAAATGTAAGTATTAGTTTGAAGATTTTACTAACTAATATATTAATTAAAAATCTATTAAGATTTAAAGATTAATTTTATTTTAGTGGATGCTAATCATCATCATCATTATATATATATGAGTGTTTTTAATAATAAATACATTATTTTAATTTGTGTTGTACAGAGTTTCTGAAACTTGGAAATGTTGGGAAAGTGGATGAGTGTTCATAATGAGTAGAAGTTTTCTTCAAATTTACAGGAAACCTGAATTTGGGAGCATCAATAATATATATAAAAAATTATAAAAAATATTTTAGATTACAATGATACTTTATATTACAATGTATAGAGATATTGATACATTTTAAATCTTATTTCAATAACACTGAAGATCAATAGAAAACAATGTTTCTCCTATTGCAATAACTACAATATTAAAATTACTAATTTAATTTGTGCTAATAATTATATGAATATATTTAACACAATATCCATAAATATTTCATTAGAAAATAAGAAACAAAATTGAAAATACATATATACAATTTTAATATCTTTTTAAATTAGACTTTACATATATAAACTTTAAAAATCTTTGTAAATGTGAAGCATTATTCTTTTTTTATTGGAAAAAAAAATAGTACTACTCTTCTAATATGAAAATACAATAAAAGTCAATGATATGGTTGGTTGATATCAACTACAGAGTGGAGAAAATGCTTGTCGTGGATAGGGTATTGATTTATTCGACTTTCATGTTTAGTTTGGACTTGAAGGAAAACATACATGTATTAAAAGTTTTTCATATCCACAACTATAAAGTGAGTATTATTGAGTTTTTTTACTTAACTAATTTTTGAAATAATATTTACCTATAGTTTAGTCTTAGTTTTATAGTGATATTTTGAATAAATATAATGAAAATCTTTGTACTAAATTATGTATTTGTAATAATGGAATAAATATATTTACATTTTAATTTAATATAATTCTAATTTAAAGCTCTCAGGAAATCTGTCCCTAAGCTCTCATTTCTTTGATGTTGAAGCTCCCAAGTTCCTAAAAAAGTTTCCAGTCAATTGGAGAGGTTCCCAATTAGTTCCCAAGCTCCTAGTTCCAGAGATAAAATGTCGAGAATAGTGTAACTATGATTTTAACTCTTGAAATGATATATTTTCTTTTATAATTTAAAAATCCATAATTATAATTTTAGTAATTTCTAATTTTAAATCCTTAATAAAAAAAATTATAAATATTTTGTTTATAAAAATCTGAAATGAGAAAGTACTATTGGTTAATTATGGATTGTAAGGGTGAAGAAATACATAGTTTTTAAGTTCACTTTTAATACAAAGAGTGCATTGTTTAATTAAAGGTGAAGAAACTTTTAAATATTTTTGTTTAAGGTAAATTAAAATATATAATTATTTTGTTTTTGATAAATTAAGATTTACAAGATAAAGAAATTTATAGTTTTTAAGTTGGATTTTTATTATAAAGTAGTATTTAGTAATTAAGTTGAGAGGTGCAAAAGTGAAGAAATGTATAATTTTTAAGATTTTTTTTTTTAGTAAATTAAAATATATATTTTTATTTTTATTTTTGATAAATAAAAATATATAATTATATTAGTATTTAGTTTAATAATTATGATTAATTTAGGTTGAAATTTTTTATTGATATAGATATGAATCTTGATATTCCACATGCAATTTTCAAATCCAAAATAATTAGTTGTAATTAAGTGGTTCACAATTTCACTTATTGTGAGATCACTATTAGAAATATGTTAATAGTGACAACATAAAATGAATGAGTTGAAGGTTTGAGTTATATGAGCCATGGAGATTCTTCAATCTCTTATTCAATTCAGAATTCTTTGAAATTTTCTACTAACATTAATTCTCCATGAGAATATGGCAATTATTCCACAACTAACAAAACAAGCAAGAAGGAAAGAGTGTTACAAATAGTGGATTTTTCTATGAATATCAATTTTCCATGAGAACCTCTGTTTTAAGTTGGTATGCCTTAGTAAAGAAGATCCTCCAGCCAAAATAAGTTGACATGATACTACTGAAGGTGGAAGCACCCATTACCATACTCATCACAACCATCTGAAGTTGAATTGCCTCAAGGGGAGAAGAACCACCCATGATAAGGCCAGTCATCGCCCCTGGCAATGAAATGAGACCAATTGTCTTTGCATTGTCCATAGCAGGTGAAAGGGCAAGTTTCAAAGCCCTTCTTACATGTTGCACTATTGCTTGCCTTGGAGATGCCCCTAGTGCTAGAGCTGTCTCTACCTGCACATACACAATGGACATTCATTTTTTAGAGAAACCAATTTTAGAGGGAGAATGAATCAATGAATGAATGAATAGACTAACCAAGATCTGTTGATTTTTTAAATCCTCTCGGAGGCGCCTCATGGTGACTCCAGTGACAGTCATTGCGTTTCCAACCATCATTCCCGCTATTGGAATGATATATCTAGGTATTAAGGGAAACACATTTAATATAACAAGCAAACATAGTGTAAAGGATGTTCCTGACAGAATGGATGCTCCTGCAATGCATGAGCTATATGGTACATTATTTGCCCGCTGGCCTGCAGTGTAGGCTGCTACACTTACCTGGATAACAAGAAAAATAAGATCATAAGTTATCCTTTAATGAAAATTCACTCATTTTTGGATTATTGTGAAATGATAAATCTTGATTATTAAAATATAGAACATGTTTAAAAACTTTAAAATTTATATTTATTATTTATTTTATCTTTTATGGTATTTATTTGTTAATTATAATTAATAGTTTGTCTTTGAAATCCCTTTTAACAATCACAATGTAATGATAAAAGATTACTTCATATTCACATATAATTCATAATAATTAAGATTATTTAAAAAGATGGTGATAGTCATCTTTTCATCTTCCCAAAAGTGAACCATCATATTAACTCAAAAGGAAAAATGATAAAAGATTAAAGAGATCAACATACCATGACCATATTATAACCATAATTGAAGATCCAAATCATTTTGTCAATGATCATTTAATCAACATATACCATTTTCACTAATAATTTAATGAACATATGCAAACAAATTTCATTAAATAAAATCTTAACATCATAATAACCAACACCACACATTTCATAATAAACTCTCAACAAAATACATTTACCATTTTCATTAATAATTTAATGAATATTTGCAAACAAATTTCATTAAATAAAGTCTTGAACATCATAACAACGAATACCACACATTTCATAATAAACTCTCAACAAAATACATTGAATAACATCAAACAAAAACACTTCAATACTATATTTATAAAAATTTGGTTAAACCAAACCCATTATATATATATATATATATATATATATATATTATTTTAAATATTTTTTATTAAAAAATTAAAACTATTCATGTTTAAATTTAAATTATAAAATATCTATCTTTTATTCATGTTTAACAATTTCCATATATACACTCACAATTTATATATGCTCAAAATTATATATATATATATATATATATATATATATATATATATATATATATATATATATATATATATATATATATATATATATATAATATGTTTTTTAATAAATTTCAATTCTTTTTTAAAATAAAATATTAAATGGATTGTAAGGACAAGTTTATATATATAATGTTTTTAAATAAATTTCAATTCTTTTTTAAAATAAAATATTGAATGGGTTGTAAAGACAAGTTTAACTAGTAAGAATTGGAAACCTCAAAACATTACTTAAACTTATAATGATGGTTTCATTATAAGACTACATATGTCTTAAATATAAAAAGTTTCATTAACGACTACATATGTGCTACATATAAATAATAAAAAATATAATATGTGGGCACAAAGATCAGCAAAAATTAAATTCTATTTTTTAGAATTTCATTTTTATTATAATTTTATTAATTTTATATGGTATATATATTAAATTATTTAATAATTTTTTAGAAGTTATAAAACCAGAAATTATGAAAAAAATATGTTAATAAAAATCATAAATTTTAAAAATGAATTTGTTAATTTTATTATGCACTTTTGAAATCTTAAATCTTAAAATATAAAAATTAATTAAAAAAATCATATATATATATATATATATATATATATATATATAAAGTCATGCATTTTGTCTTTGTTTATGGAGATGAGTATTAAATTTTGAAACCACTGATCACTTTGAAACAATATGTTCCAAACTTAACTTATGTCTTTCTCAACGTGTCATATGTCTTTCTCATAAGTGATGTCTAATATTTGTAGCCATAAATAATAGCTAATTAAAATTCTTTCCTCTTTTACAAGATAAGTGGAGGTGAACCTTTAAGGATTACAAAATTGGATAAAAGAAATGAAAAAAATCATAACTTTTATTTTCCTTTGGATAAGTATAATAATTTTTTAATTAACATAACTTACATGCTAGGTGAAATAATTAGGGTTTGATATTTAATAATTTTGTTTTAGTAATTAAAATATGAATTTAGTAGTTAAAATATAAATGGAGGAAAAAAAAATTGTTATCTATATTTGTTTAATAATTATTTATTGAAATGTTTTAATATAAATTTTAAATGTTAGAATGTACATACTTTAAAAAAATTTAGAATACTTAAAAGAGAAAACTTTCTTCTCCTAGGTTTTTTAATTGAAGATCATGCAAAATCCACAAACTTTTATTTGTTTCATTCTTTTCTTTTGTATTTCAATCTAGTTAGAAATTTTTGTGAGATAGTTGGAGTTTCTATCAATATTAACTGGATGGCATGATCCAAATTAAAGATCATGCAAAACCCACAAGCTTTTATTTGTTTCATTCTTTTCTTTTGTATTTCAATCCAGTTAGAAATTTTTGTGAGATAGTTGGAGTTTATATCAATATTAGTTGCATGGCATGATCCAACTTGGTTAAAGGGTCTAGTTCACTTTAATCCAGACTCAAATATCTTAAGCATGTCTCCTTTCACCCTCCCAAAGGACTGGTCACACAATAAGACTCGCATTTGGGAGAATGGATCCTTAATCATATATGTATTTGTATCTACATCAAACCACTCAATGATTGGGATGGGGTCATTTTCAATGCTAGATGTTAAGTTTACTCTAAATTAGTTTTTAGTGCTAGTCAAGGATGATTCATCATCGAGTCCCTCCACTATGTGGGTTCATTATTCTTTCACTTTTTAGTCTTAGTAGCCTTTACTTTTAGGAAAGAAGTTATCACACATCCATGCTCGAAAATATAAATTGCAACAAAAGGTTATATATTTATAAAATATCACAACAAAAAACAATATGTTCATAATTCAATAGATTTGTCATCTCACTCCAATGAAAAATTTATCTACAAGCCCTTTCCTAAATATGAAATAAACCTAAATGTGAGCAAAAGTTGTTGATGAGATCTCATTGTTCTCCAATAAATTCACCCAAGGCATTACCAATGGTAAAAAATGAATCATATGTTAGGATCCTTCCTTAAGAATCATATTTATACTTCAAAAAGTTATAGATTTTTTTTAATGTATTGTAATCCACTAATTTTTACCCATGGATTATGCATGTATATGTTTATGAAACTTGGATAGAAACCTATATGTGTGGTTTATGTTTGAATCATGGCAAGATACACTAATTAGTCACCAAGTAGGTAACCATACCTATAGTGTAGTTTGGTTTTGTACAAAAGTACATTATGATTATAATATTAAAAACACTAAAAGGATGTGAGTGAACATAAAAAGACCTATGAATCTACGAGAGTGAAAGAAAGAGAGAATAAAGTGAGTGAAAAATAAATAATAATAATTTATTATTATCTACATTTTATCCTAAATTCTCCAACCTTTCATGTTAAATGATTAATAACCATTTTAAAAATTATTAGTGAAAATGGTATATGTTGATTAAATAATCATTGACAAAATGATTTGGATCTTCAATTATGGTTATAATATGGTCATGGTATGTTGATCTCTTTAATCTTTTATCATTTTTCCTTTTGAGTTAATATGATGGTTCACTTTTGGGAAGATGAAAAGATGACTATCACCATCTTTTTAAATAATCTTAATTATTATGAATTATATGTGAATATGAAGTAATCTTTTATCATTACATTGTGATTGTTAAAAGGGATTTCAAAGACAAACTATTAATTATAATTAACAAATAAATACCATAAAAGATAAAATAAATAATAAATATAAATTTTAAAGTTTTTAAACATGTTCTATATTTTAATAATCAAGATTTATCATTTCACAATAATCCAAAAATGAGTGAATTTTCATTAAAGGATAACTTATGATCTTATTTTTCTTGTTATCCAGGTAAGTGTAGCAGCCTACACTGCAGGCCAGCGGGCAAATAATGTACCATATAGCTCATGCATTGCAGGAGCATCCATTCTGTCAGGAACATCCTTTACACTATGTTTGCTTGTTATATTAAATGTGTTTCCCTTAATACCTAGATATATCATTCCAATAGCGGGAATGATGGTTGGAAACGCAATGACTGTCACTGGAGTCACCATGAGGCGCCTCCGAGAGGATTTAAAAAATCAACAGATCTTGGTTAGTCTATTCATTCATTCATTGATTCATTCTCCCTCTAAAATTGGTTTCTCTAAAAAATGAATGTCCATTGTGTATGTGCAGGTAGAGACAGCTCTAGCACTAGGGGCATCTCCAAGGCAAGCAATAGTGCAACATGTAAGAAGGGCTTTGAAACTTGCCCTTTCACCTGCTATGGACAATGCAAAGACAATTGGTCTCATTTCATTGCCAGGGGCGATGACTGGCCTTATCATGGGTGGTTCTTCTCCCCTTGAGGCAATTCAACTTCAGATGGTTGTGATGAGTATGGTAATGGGTGCTTCCACCTTCAGTAGTATCATGTCAACTTATTTTGGCTGGAGGATCTTCTTTACTAAGGCATACCAACTTAAAACAGAGGTTCTCATGGAAAATTGATATTCATAGAAAAATCCACTATTTGTAACACTCTTTCCTTCTTGCTTGTTTTGTTAGTTGTGGAATAATTGCCATATTCTCATGGAGAATTAATGTTAGTAGAAAATTTCAAAGAATTCTGAATTGAATAAGAGATTGAAGAATCTCCATGGCTCATATAACTCAAACCTTCAACTCATTCATTTTATGTTGTCACTATTAACATATTTCTAATAGTGATCTCACAATAAGTGAAATTGTGAACCACTTAATTACAACTAATTATTTTGGATTTGAAAATTGCATGTGGAATATCAAGATTCATATCTATATCAATAAAAAATTTCAACCTAAATTAATCATAATTATTAAACTAAATACTAATATAATTATATATTTTTATTTATCAAAAATAAAAATAAAAATATATATTTTAATTTACTAAAAAAAAAAATCTTAAAAATTATACATTTCTTCACTTTTGCACCTCTCAACTTAATTACTAAATACTACTTTATAATAAAAATCCAACTTAAAAACTATAAATTTCTTTATCTTGTAAATCTTAATTTATCAAAAACAAAATAATTATATATTTTAATTTACCTTAAACAAAAATATTTAAAAGTTTCTTCACCTTTAATTAAACAATGCACTCTTTGTATTAAAAGTGAACTTAAAAACTATGTATTTCTTCACCCTTACAATCCATAATTAACCAATAGTACTTTCTCATTTCAGATTTTTATAAACAAAATATTTATAATTTTTTTTATTAAGGATTTAAAATTAGAAATTACTAAAATTATAATTATGGATTTTTAAATTATAAAAGAAAATATATCATTTCAAGAGTTAAAATCATAGTTACACTATTCTCGACATTTTATCTCTGGAACTAGGAGCTTGGGAACTAATTGGGAACCTCTCCAATTGACTGGAAACTTTTTTAGGAACTTGGGAGCTTCAACATTAAAGAAATGAGAGCTTAGGGACAGATTTCCTAATAATTTTAATTACTAAAACAAAATTATTAAATATCAAACCCTAAAAAAGAGAGAATAAAGTGAGTGAAAAATAAATAATAATAATTTATTATTATCTACATTTTATCCTAAATTCTCCAACCTTTCATGTTAAATGATTAATAACCATTTTAAAAATTAGTTGCCTAAATTATGATACATCAATTTCTTGAGAAGGAACATGGTGTCAATCCATGCATTAAATATATATTTCTTGATATTTATCATGCAATGGAGTTTATTTATCATTCTTCATTTTAATTCTACCCATATTTATTTTTCCTATGCATTTTTACTTCAGATCTACTGCCATACTTATGTGAAAATCACAATCAGAATTATGTTTGAATGATGGAGAAAATATCGTGCATTGCTAACATATGGGATTCCATAGTTCCCAATAAAATATATTCCTTCCCTACATTAGAGCACTAGAGTGAAAGGGGATTGCCTAGGGGACTAGATTGTAAATAAAGGAAGTTCTTTCCTTAAAATATATTCCTTCCCTACATTAGAACACTAGAGTGAAAGGGGATTGCCTAAGGGACTAAATTGTAAATAAAGGAAGTCCTTTCCTTATGTTCTGTAGGATTACGAGGGAAGAGTGTGGTTGGTCGAAGATGGATGTCTATACCTAGAGGATTATAGTGATGTTTTATTTGTATGCAAATTATGACACCAACCATGCCTAGTCCTTTTTTTACCCCTGCAACAACCATGTCACTCATCATGGTAAGAATTCATCAGCCATAGGAAGGTTTCGGTGAGTGTTTTGGAGGCCTCCACCTATGTTCACCGACACCGATGAACTCATCGGTCATCGGCTGTATCAGTCGGTCCGTTTAGTTTTTTTACATACTCTTGTGTCATATTCCTGATGAGATTTTATGTGGGAAACAATGCCAACCGTCCGATCAAAAGGGTGGATTAAATACATACCATTAAAAACTAACCTTGTAACTCGTCCATTCCTCACGATTATAGTGGGTCCCGTGACATGTCAACTAACCAGTCTACAAATTGAGCGTCGACACGTCCTGCACTATCCACCACGTTGACAATCCATGTCACCAGCACACATTCTAATTCCACATCACTAATATATAGTTTGGAACGTTCACCACCGGTTCAACATTTTTTTTTAAGTCATGAATGAATTGCTCCCATCTCTCGAACCCGATGAGCTCAAAGTGTGCCAAACGAAACACTTTGAAACTGACTGATAGTCACTTCCATGCATCGAATCATCCATTAAAAGTCGATGGAGGGTGCGCTCAGTGTATTAAATGTCATTATGTTGCAGGATTCTTCCTCACCATTGGATATTTGGTAGATTAAATTGTTTTTTCACCCAAATTGTTTCCATTGTTAACTTAGTGAAAGTTGGTCATTGTTGGGTATGCCTGCAAAATCGATCTCACTAGAAAATTGAAGTTTGTATATTTGGCCACTTGTTGTCCTAGGAGATTTTAGTAATCATTTTCTCCTACATTGCTTGGTGACATGTATGTTTCATTCTTTGTAATAAAGTTTTGAAGAGAAATATTGTTGCTTGGTGACATGTATGTTTCATTCTTTGTAATAAAGTTTTGAAGAGAAATATTGTGCCATTTACTTCCCTTTGAAATGGTGTTTGTAGATATGATGTTTCCAGAATATCTCTTGCATTAAGAACACCTAAGAAGCCGAGAACAAGGTATAGGGATGTTGAATCTGGTTCCAATTTTTTGCCTCCACAAACAGAAGAAACCTCGATGTCTAAGAGCACAAAACCACTTATCAAGCTCCCACTTGAGAATATTTCAACACTAGTGCCACTATTTGGGGACACAAATCCATGCATAGAAGTTGAAGCCTCCACCCAGGTGGCAATTCCATCTAGGAATGATTTATTTATTAAGTTCAAGGATGAAGACTACCTTGAGTCAACCTCCCATAGTAACCTGGAAATCGGGGAAGTAGATGATACAATTTTCCCATTAACTAGAAAATCCTTATTACACTTTGTATCATCAAGGCCCTGAGTTATGCCATGCGTGGAACTTCTAGAGTGGGGTATTAGTCACACTAGTGCATATAATTGCAGTATTTTCAATGAAAAGGGAGAATGCATTGGTTCTTTCCTCCCTCAAGATGTCAGTACATATTATAAATTCCCACAACCTGATGAGTCTCTCACTAAGGAATTTTTTATTTCCTTCTATGAGAAGTATGACACTAACAGAACACTGGGAAACTTGTGGAATGAGGATAAAAAAAAAATCAACATATCCTTAGGAGGATATGCCATCACTTGGTTGAGAGAACTCTACATGTATATCATGGTTCTTCTATGCAGACTGTACGAGAAAAGAGATTGTCCCTAATTCTTTGAAGCCTGATTTCCATTAGCACAGCATGTATTTTTGTGAGGGAAAAGATTTAATTGGGAGGTATCATCTCAAAGAATCTTAGCATACATATTATTCAATCTTAGTCACCACAAGAGGGAACTCCCCAACATTTCACATGGTGTCTTTCCTTCTAGATTTGTTGTGTGCACAAAACACATTCCATGGTATTTCACTCAACTTCTAGGTTTGTGATCCCCAATGCATGTGTATTTCAACATGATATGGGAAAATAAGTACAAGATATTTTACTCCCATATTTGTGACTTTTTCATGGTTGGAATCTCTTTCTAATCTTTGGGGAATAATTCCCTAGGATATCCAAACAAGAAAAAAAGATCATGGCATGCATAAGAAATTGGTATCTAGAGGAAAAACACACTTACATTTGGATTTATGGAGGACACTACTTAACTTTATTTTTATCAATGGTATCCATAAGAACTCAATTTTAATAGAGTTCACCAATAAGATGAAGCTACCACAAATTCATTACCCCTAGCCATATACAATCGGTTGGTTGAGCCAAGGAAGAGACATCCAAATTAGCCATCAATGTCACCTACTATACAACACCAATCCATTTAAACATGAGGAACTATGTGATGTTTCCTCACTTTAGGTTTATGATGTTCTTTTAGGAGAACTGTATATATGAAAGCATCATTTATTTTACTATTCTAGGGTCCATAGCATCATTATCACCCTGGGAGATCAACTCTACTAGTATAGGTATCCTTGACTAACATAATCTCTATTATCAATACTAAGTAGTGTAGGAAGGTAATATAATAACATTCTCAAAGTTTTTTCTTCTTGATGGTATAGTTGGAAGGAAAAAAAAATCATCATGACCACCAAGGCAAGATCCAAGGGGTCCCTCTACGCAACAAAGATATGAATATTTGTTGGTGAAAGAATACATAGACATATTCACCTCACTTATAGGTGTAGCTTTGCACTATTAGATAAAACATTAAATTTATTTAACACTAAGTACCATTCCAATGTTCTTGTATATTGACACTCTTACCTAGAGATTGAGGAGAACAAATGCAAAGTTTAATAGTTGGCAAAAAAATTTCACATTTGACCAATGTTTTCACCCTATACGATCCCTACTATGATGGTAAGAACAAAAAAAATTATTGACTACAAATCCTTGAACAAAATCATAGTCAAAAACTAATACCAAATCCCTGTGATCGATGATTTCTTTGATCATATAAAAGGAACCATGTTTTCTAGAAACATTCATCATAAGTTCAGATATTACTAGGTGTTAACTAAGTCAAACTATGTGTGGAAGACAACCTCCAAGTCTAAAGAAGATATATTCAAGTGGTTGGTCATGTCATTTAGCTTGACAAGTACACCAACAATATTTGTGGGGATGATGGATGATATTCTATGTTGGGGAATAGGGTGGAACACGATATCAAATAGAGGACATAATATTGCAGATAATAGAAGAGGAATAAAAGTTTTCAAAAGGGTGGTGTCTAAAGACACTATTACAACTCTTAAGAAGAGCACACTATGATCAAAACATCATAGTGCATGTTGCACATCTTGATTTGCATGATCTGTTGCACAATATCAAATCACATAATTGATAATGACCCAAGGGGTCTCTTTTTATAGCCTCAATATCTTACTGATTTCCATAGAATCTGAATATATTTTCCACATGTAACCATTAGAAGTTAGAGTTGACTTCGCAAAATACACTCTGTCAAATCAGCTCGACAAGACTTGACCCAACCTCCTACGTGTCCAACTTGTAGTCAATTGTTGGGTTGGTCGATACACCACCCGAATATCTTCGATTGTTGGTCAATTGTCTGACCAACAGGCACGTCGACTACTCAATCAACTAATGTGGTGTGTTGGTCGATTTACTGACCAATTCTATCCATATGTAGGTCAACCTCTCGATTGAATGAACCCAGGAGATGTGTGATGAACCATCGAAGCTTGATGTTCCAACACTCCCCACCCCCCCATCAACACACAACTATGGATATTTAGGAGGTGAAATTACATCACTAGAACATGTTAGAAAAACAGGATCGTAGAGCAATAAAATAAAACAAATGCAAAAATAAAACATAGAAGATACACAATATAATAGAGACATAGATATACGTGGTTCACCCAATGTGGGATACGCCCAGCAGAGAAATTTCTAGTTCTTTCCTTTATTATTATCCATCAAATGAAGGGATACAACCTACATTACATATTCTATAAATTCCTCTTCTTTCTCTCACGGTCTCCTCTCTTAGAATAGAATATTCACTCTACTACTCACACAGACGCAATACAATTCCTCATAAAAGAGAGTTTCCTTTTAGGGAAAAAAACTCTAACATAACGTCTACTGTCAGATATGTGAACTTATAATGGATGGTCCAGATTGACTACAAAATTACAATATTTGAATTGCATAAATAAAAATTCATCCCCCTCAAGGTCAAGGGGGAAATAATTGTGTATCATGCAGTCTCTTTGACCTACATATGATTTAGGAAGATAATCATACTCCACAACTAACCAACAGGAACGCGACTACTCAAACGACTAGTGTGTTGTGTTGGTTGATTGTATCTAGATGTAGGTCAGCCTCTCGATTGAATGAACCCAATAGATATGTGTTGAACCATCAATGCTTGGTGTTCCAACACCCCTCATCAACACACAACTCTACATATTTAGGAGGTGAAATTACATCACTAGAACAACCCCCCATAATTGTAGCTTCATGAATCCCAAGCATCGTGCATAGCTTGATAAATATGGATTCAACTAAAGGTTTGGTGAAGATATCAACAACTTTATCTTATGCTCTATAATATTCAAGAGAGACAATGTTCTCATGAACCAATTGTCTCAAGTAGTGAGCATGGAGATCGACATGCTTCATCTTATTGTGAGCAACTGGATTGTCAACAACCTGTATGGAACTTTAGTTATCACTGTAGATTGTAGTTGAGGACTGAGCATGAAGGCCAAGTTCTCCCAAAAGTTGGTGAATCCATATGACTTTGGTACCTTCTTGAACGACGTCAGGATATTATCATTTTTTAGTCAACAAGGATACTACCTTGTGTTTCTTGCATGACCACACCAAAGGCCCAGTTCTATATCGAAACACATAGCCATAAGTGTACTTTCGATCATCATTGTCACCATCCCAATCGGAGTTAATGTAGTTGACTAGTGAATATGAACTACAACAATAATTGATACGAAAATGAGTGGTACCCTTCATATAACGAAAAATTTGTTTGAATGTTTTCCAGTGGCTTTCTTTGGGATCCTGCATGAATCGAGAAACCACACTAACAACAAAGGAAATGTCAAGTGGAATATGAGTAAGATAAATAAGACTTTCGACCAATTGTAGATAAATTGTAGCATCGATAATGAGTGTTTGACAATATTTAGTAAGCTTCACTCCATGCTGAAAAGGAGTGGCACAAGGATTGAAATCAACCATCTTAAATGTGTCAAAAGATCCATCACATATTTAGTGTAAGAAATGAAAAATCCATCACAAAGTGGTAATACTTGAAGACCCAAAATATAATGCAAAGTTCTAATATTGGTCACATCAAAGGAGTCATAAATTTGTTTATTCAATATAAAGATGAGAGCATTATTATTTCCACTAATGACTAAACCATCAACATATACAACAACAATGAGGGTGTCTCCATTGGAGTGGAGAACATACAGGCTATGATCAAATTCACACCGTTTGAAACCAAGTCAAAGAAATAAACTGTCGATCTTAAGATACCATGCTCGAGGAGCCTGCATCAAACCATAAAGCGACTTCTTGAGTCGAAAAACTAGATTCAAATCTGTCACAAACCCATGTGGTTTTTCCATGTAAATTTATTCAAATATGTCTCCATGAAGAAAAACACTATTCACAACCATCTTATGGGTTTTCCATCCAAAATGAGTGGCGAGGGAAAGAATCAGTCGAACAAAGTTCACCTTTGCAACAGGGGAAAAGGTTTCAATGTTTTCGATGCCTTCTTGTTGACAAAAACCCTTCACGATGAGGCATGCTTTATTTTGCTTAGAAAAACCTTTAGAGGTAAATTTGGTCTTGTAGACCCATCGACACTTCACAATGTTCTTTCCTTGCAGTCAAGGAACCAAGTTACAAGTTTGATTCTTCGAAAAAGAATCAATTTGAGTCTGCATGGCCTGCTCCCATTCAGGTCAACCTTTAGCATCTGAGTAGGAAACAGGGTCTGAGGTTTCAAGAACATGAGTCATCAAAGAAACACTGGCATGTTGCTTTTGACTTTGACCCTGATGTCTACATGAGGCATCTCCGACATCATCTCCACTAGCTTCAATTATCTTGGCAACCCATCGAGGTAGACAAGAAACATGTGAACCATGGTTCACTTCAATGGGTTGATAAGAAGTTGGAGGGTCTCTAGTCAACAGATCAATCGAAATGGAAGAACATGAACTAGTCGACTTGGAGGTCAATAGTCTAGTCGAGATAGGGAGAAAATTTGACTCACCAGTCGAAGGACAAAAGAGTGGAATAGGAGTACCAGTGTTAAAGACAAAATCAAAGGAAAACTCGTGTATCAATCTGGAAGAGGCATTCAACAACTTAACGCCATAGTACTTCTCATCAAATCGAACATTACGTTAGACAATGATTTTTCGTTTGACAGGATCAAATAGTTTATAGGCTTTCAATTCTCCATAGTATTCCATCATGATACAAACATGAATCTTTGCATCCAACTTATTTCTACAATCATCAGGAATGTGAGCCCAAGAAACAAATCCAGACACACAGAGGTGGTCTATTGAATACTTCTTCCCATACCATCATTCAACTAGAGTCATGGAAGGAACAACTCAAGTTGATATTTGATTGGGAAGATAATTTGGAAAGTATACCACTTCAGCCCAGAAGCGAGGAGGCGTGTCTTTAGCTTGCAAAATACATCTATCAATTTCGACTAATTTCTGATTCTTGCATTCTACAACTCCCTTCTATTGAGGTGTGTGAGGAACCGACCACTGCCATTCAATACTAGATCAAAGTAGGTATTCTTCAAAGGGTCGATTGACATACTCACCACCATTATCTGATATCAAGAAATTGATGGGTTGACCACATTGATTTTTCATAAAAGGCCTGAAACTCCTTGAACTTTTCAAATACAAGGTTCTTATTCTTCAGGAAGAAAACCCATGTGAAATGAGAGAAATCATCAATAAAAGTCAAAATTCACCTTGCAACTGCTAGTGAATGTAGATTGATGCAGTAGACATCACTGTGAACCAATTGTAGTAGGTTTTGTGGTCGCCATGATTTTCTAGATTCGAATGGTGGCTGGTGATGCTTCCCAAGTACACAACCCTTAGAGACTCCTTTAGGGGGGATCACTTTCGGTAAAACAACAACCATGTTCTGAGTTTCCAGTGGATATAGACTTCAGAAATTCATATTTTTGAGTCATTCATGACAAATTTGACTTCTCTCATCAATGTGAGCAAAAAGTGCAGTCGGTTTAGGTTTAGGTCGAGTCAAATCATAGAACTTATACAAGATATATGTCAGGTCGAGAAGCCCACCAATAACAATCGACTTTTCTTTCTTCAAATCACGAACATAGAATCGATCTAGAAAAAAATCCACAATCTTACCTTTCAGTGTTAACTGAGCAATAGACAACATATTGGAAGCACATGATATATGTCAACAATCTTCCCATGTCGACAAGCTACATCACCCTAACCAACAATATCCAAAGAAAAATCATTAGTAACATAGATTTTACTCTCTTTAACTTTATTCAGTCTTGTGAATAAAGTGACATCCTTGGCCATATGATGAGTTCACCCAAAATCGACAACCCACTCATTTTGTGCAATATTACACAACAAGGCCTGAGAAGTTCTAACTTGGAAGGTGAAATTATCAGTTGGTCAATGAACAACAAACACTTCTCCTTCAAGGCATTTAACCTTCTCTAAATCGTCTTGATTCTTATAATAATTTTTCTCCACATATCCAGCCTTTCCACAACACTGAAATGTATTCTTCTTTCAACTTCATTATGGTTGTCTCTGGGGTCCTTGGTCATGGTGTGTAGGTTTTTGTGTAGAGACATCGAACTACATTCTATTCTTGGAATCCATTTTTTCCTTTCCCTTAAGAAAGTGAACCTGGTGTTTACACCAAGATTACCTTATCCAAGAAATCTATGTTGATCAGTAATCAAAATACCACAAAAGTATTCAAAGGTATAATATTTACCATCTTCTTTTTGTTCTTTCTTGTTTGTATGAAAAGTTTACACAATCACATTGAATGGTGTTCTCAAATTCATCAGGACCAACTTGGTGAGTTGTCCATCCTTCTTCTGATATTTATTTCTATATTCTCTAAATTTAAATTGGAGTTCCTTGATGCATGAAAAATAGTCCTCCATTATCTCAAAGGAATGAGGATCGAGAGAGATCAACTCTTTCTCCAACTGCATGACATGGATCTTGTCAACTCGTTCGAACAAGATATTCATCTTCTTCTAGATTGATGAGGAAAATCGATTCCACTCAGGTGAAAATGAATCTCCCATGAGATGTAGGTCATGATGACCCCCACAACCTCATCCTTCTTTCCACAAACAACAAAATTGGCCTAATCATCTGTTGAATCTAGAATCATTAGCTTGGTATATTTCCACAATCCTTTACTCTTCAGTAGGGTTTCCAATTTTGGTTCCCATACTGCATAATTTGATCCATTAATAACAATAGGATCAATCTTTGAAGCCGTGTTTGATATCTATATATACTGGTCTATTTCAAAGTTCTAATAAGAAAACCACTAGACAAGAGTCAATCACACAACACATTCAACTCAACAAGGTTTGCAGATAACAAGTTGAGGTTTTCAAACCATTGTCTCTAATACCATGTTGGGGAATATGATGGAACATGATATGGAACAAAGGACATAGTACTATATATAATCAAAGAGGAATAAAATTTTTAAAAAGGGTGGTTTCTAAATACATCATTACAACACTTAAGAAAAGTGCACTATAATCAAAACATCATAGTCATGTTGCACATCTTCATCTACATGATATGTTGCACAATCTCAAATCACATGATTGATAATGACCCAAGGGGTCTCTTTTTATAGCTTCAAGATCTAATTGATTTCCATATAATTTAGAACATCTTGTCCACATGTAATCGTCGACAATTAGAGTTGACTCTACAAAATATTCTCTGTCGAGTCATCTTGATAGGATTCGACCTAATCGTATGCGTGTCCAACTTGTAGTCTTTTGATGAGATCGTCGATCCACTGCCCAACTATATTTGACTATTGGTCGATTGTCCAAATGACAGGAACGTCGACTACTCGACCAACTAGTGTGGCGTGTTGGTCAATCGCCCGACCAACTATATCCATATGTAGGTTTACCTATCGACCAAATGAACCCAGGATATGTGCGATGAACCATCAATGCTTGATGTTCCAAAATTCTATGACCATTCACTAATTATTGTTACCTTTCCCCCCCTCTAATCTTATGTCTGTGGACACATTTATGTATACCTTAGGATATGGTTCTTATCCTAAGTATCATCTTCTTACTTGTGTTTTTGGTTATGGTATTAATATTTCAAGAGTAGTTAGCATTTACCATTATATGGTGGTTATGATGATTGTACTATATATTCTACAATATTAAGTGAATACAAATGTTTTATTTATTTCTTTTCCTTCCATTTCTTGGTCCCATTGAATATCTTGTTGTTGTTTATATTATTTCAACTGGCATCAAATATTTATCATGATATGAAAGGCCTAATTATTGAATGGATTGAATGATGAGGTTAGTCAGTGAGAGTTTATTTGACCAAAGGCCCATTGAATAAGGCACTTCAATGGTGAGACATGAGATAGGGTTTTTTTTATTTGTTGTGGTGGTTATTTCTATAAAATTTTTAGAGAGAAAAGGCACTCTTGGAAGATCTCCACTAACAAACTAAAAGATAAGTATGTCAAAAGAACAAGAGAAATCACTATTAATGTGATGAAAATATGAGTTATAGACAATGCTATTGTGATTTTATTTGAATAAATGTGATGTCAAAAAGAAAATTTGTATATCCTTATGATACTGCAACTGTAATAATTAATGGTGTGAGTTGGATGCAATGTATTGATATGTACTTATTTAGATTAATGGATATTATAAACTCTAAAATAATTATGAATTAACCATTGTTGATGATGATTGGGGAAAATTTGGATCAAATAAATTATTATTGCATCTATTTAATATTTTTACCCCTATTTGTTTGATGTTGCTAACAACCTTTGGAAAAAAATATAGTTTATAATAAAAAGGTTGGATGCTAATCATGATCTATGATAAGGTTGTGGTGATAAGAGAAACAAGCCAATGACATGAAGGAATCTAATGCGAGATGTTAACCATGTTTATTTAATAATAATGGGAAAAGTTTTGCACAATGGTTATTTGAGAAATGGAGATGAGTGGTTTTAGTTGCCAGACTACCAGTGAGAGTATTCTAGGGGGTTGTAGTATGTAATTTCCACTAGTGGAAAGAGAAATTACATTTGTTTTATTGACCTAAGTTTTATGGAGAATGAGAAGTTAGTATATTGATAATACATACCATGGACACATTAAATGTTCAATATTATTACAAAATGAGCTAGATCACTAAACGAGGAAAGTATATATAGGTTTGAGTCACATAATTTTTCTAAAACAAAATACTCACAATAACACAATGTGATATCATCAATGAATAATTGGTGCATTTATTACAAAGGTTTACCTCCTTGTATATCATTGTTCACTAAGCACATCATTTCCACTTATGAATGTGGGATAGACCACTTTATAAGAAAAGTGAAAATTAACCAATTCCAAAGTCATATAGTGAATTTATTACATAGTAATCCCTATATCCTAACACCCACACTTAAGGATTACAATATGAAGCATACTAACTAGACACACAAAAATAGAAGTAATCAGAACCACACAATCTTTAGAAGCTTCTTTTTTCTAAAACGGTTCTTAGATTAGGTAGAGATCCATAAAATTGTCTCATAACCTTTGTAAAGGTTTAGCTCCCATGTTGAATTTGTGAATTATTGGATTCCACCTCCATGAAATATTGAATTATGAATCTCTTGAATTAAATTACTAGACAACAATCCATATGCATGTCTCATAACCTCATTATTGGATATAAATACACATGCATGTCTCAAAAACATAACGAGGGATAATTCCCAAGATCCAAAAACTCCCAAACTATCTAGGAAAACATCCATGCCAAGTTATATCTACACTAGATCCATTCAAGTCTTCTATGAGTGGGATTCTTAAAAAGAATAGAATGTACTTTCTCTAGTAAGATTATCACCACTATCAACATCTAGTGGATCTTCAACAATGGTTGCATTACCTAATGTGGTATATCTTTGAATTTTCACTTGAGAGTGCCACTGGCTTGAAATTTACAATTCCAATCTATTAGACTAATTTTCCAGCAATAGTAACATTCCATTTCCCCCTTGTCTCTCATTGATTTGCTACAATTTTTTCTTGAGTATATGTAGTCTCAAGTTCAATATCACTTTTTGTATCACCTACAATGGTTCTCTTTTTTTTTTTTATCTAAGAGAGATGAAATGATGACTTCTAAAGTTTGAGAAGACATTCTGGTGATCCCTCGATTTCTCTCTATCGGAAACAATCCCCTAGTATTCACACTCACATATACTTCATGGTTCGTAGACTACTGAAGTCACAAGAGTGGAAACCTTTGATCCAGAGTATTTTTGGCAAGAAATGAGATCGGAGATATAATAACAAAATGTACATAGATTGATTTGGATTTAGGAGCGGAACGAACTGATTAACATATTGAATACAATAAAAAAAGAGATATGAAGAAAAACACAGATATCCAGTGAACGATATCTTCTATTGAATAAATGAAATAGGCTGAAATTGTAAAATTGCAAAATTGAAACACTTACTTGAATGGTGGTAGCTATCTATGAGAAGATATGTGGTTGCTACGCACGTCCGTCTGAGTAGAATGATTACAATGAGGCTTCAGAGGCCTTTTTAATATTACTCATGAAATCCAAAACCCTACACATCCAAAAACCTAACCCTAAGAGGTGAAACGCCAAAAGTCATGTGGGACCCTATGGGTAAGTTGGTACCTCAACTTCCCGGGGTCATAACTTTTGCATACGACCTCCATTTTAGGCGTGTGATAGCCCGTTTGAAAGGTATTTTAGAGAAATACACATTACACCGTCAAACTCTGACTCTGTCTATAATTTAATGATGGAGATCCAAAAAAAAACTGTTTAGAGATCCAAAACAACCCTGGATGTACAACAAGATGTGATGACATGAAAACATACAAAATAAGCCAGTTGGATTAGGTGAGAGGCCACCAGTATTCACCTAGAAGATGTGTAGGGATTCATAGAGCCCGATAAGTGTAGAACCTGCAATAGAAAAGAAGTACGGAAGAACATGTTGAACTAAAAATTGACAAGAGGAGCCAAATGGAATAGGTGGGTGACCACCAATATCCACCTGGATCAATCCTCCCCCCTTAGGAAGCAATGGTCTCCATTACGTTGAGTTCCCTCATCAGGTGAGGAAACTTCTATTGTATTTGGTCCTGAGTGAGCCACTTTCCTTGGTGTAGGAGCTTCCATTCCTTGACAACCCGATAAAGTTGGATCCTTTGTTGGCGAGTGCCCTTGACCTGTGTGTCCACTATATGATCAGTGGATGCCCATTCCATGCTGTCAGGGTTGAGTTCTATTGGTGTCAAGTGTTCTATGATCTCTGAGGTGTCCAATAATGGTGGAATATATCGTTGAAGGAGGTCCACATTGAACACTGGGTGCAAGCCAAGGAATGGTGGAGTGTTGACCTCAAAAGAATTGTTACTCACAACCTTGGTGATGGTGTAAGGCCCATATCGAAGTGGGTGGAGCTTTCGATGGGGCCCTATAAGACACTCCTTCTGCAAGTGTAACCAAATATTGTATCCAACCTAAAGCTAGTGTGATACCTTGTGTTGATCATGGATTTGCTTGTACTTAGCATTGGATTTTTTCAAAATATCCTAGACCTATTGGTGGATGTGTGGAATCCACTCAATGAATATGGTGGCTTTGTCGGTCTCAGACTGAACATGGGAAGAGTCTGTCTATGTGGTTTCTAGAGGTAGTGCAACATCAATGGGACTCAAGGGTTGGAATCTCAGTCCCACCTGAAATGGGCTATGGCCGGTGGAGCTATGGAGAGCCCTATTGTAACTGTATTGAACATAGGGGAGACTCTAATATCATGTACGTAGATTCTTAGAGTTGTACATGCATAGGATGTGCACAATCATATGATTGATGACCTATGTTTGGCCATCTTTTTGGGGTTGGAAAACTTGGTATCCAAGAGTGACCAGAGACTTGACCAAAATGTGTTGAGGAACCTGTTGTCCTGGTCGAAGATGATGGTTTGTGGTATCCCAAAATGGACCCACACTCGTTCGAAGAAGATCTTGGAAATACATGCCGTTGTGATGTTCCTATTGCAGGCTATGAGGATGGCCATCTTTGAAAACCGATCAACGAACACAAATACACAATCATTGCCTTGCTTGGTGGATGGAAGGCCAGACATGTAATCCATCGATATGGATTCTGTTAGCACTTATTCTTGCAAGGGGATTTTTTTCCTTTGAAGTTGGTCATTGGGTGACAAAATGTGAGAAAAGGGGTTTAAAAACCCACCATATGCATTTTTATCCAAAGTTGGGGCGTGATTATGCAAAGGCGCGCACATACCTAGTCGGCGAAAATCCATCAAGCACAGGCTCAGTCTCATTCGTTGGATCCATCAGATAAATTAGACCGGCGACCATCGGGTGATCGGGATTATAGAGTTGTACGAAGTTTAGCATCAGACCAAGGCCCAAAATCGTGACATCTGGGCCGTTCATTTCAGAGGGACATGTGGCGCACGATCGGCATAGTCACGATTTTGCGAATCGAGAGGTCAAGAGTCGATCACATCAGAGACTCCTGAAACGCGAAATTGCGAAAATATCGTAGCTGTTGATCAAAGGAAAAGGCTAAACCGTTGGATCATCTTTTCGTGATTTCGTGAGTTAGGAAAGTAAGAAGGTATAGTCTTGAAGACTCACGAAACACAAAGTCATGAAATGATCTGAGCCATCCAACTGGGGGAGCACGTGGCAACAAATAATACAAAATCATGATTTCGCATTTTGGGGGTTTCAACATGGAGCAAGGCGCGAAGCCCCGAGTTCCGAAGTCCCGATGGTCAATGTCCCGAAGTGTCGATTATCGATATGTCGAAGTCCCGAAACCCAGGATGCATGGGAGCCATCCATTCCAGGGGACACTTGGTGTAGCATCCGGGCCAAAAAAGAGTCTTACCAGGAGTGTTGATGGTGTGTGGTCCTGCAATGAAAATTTTATCTGGGTCGTCTAAAGCAGAGGGACACATGACAGTAGATAATGCGAAATCATGATTTCACATATCAGAGGTTTGAGCATGGAGCACAACGCAAACTCTCAACACGCGAAATCGCGAACCGCTCAAAGTTTGGGCCCATGATCATATCCCGCGGCCCTATGGTGTGTGGGTTCGAGAAGAATATTATCACCTGTTGTGTAGATATGGTGATGTAGGGTCTTCAGGGAAGCAATCTTGGCCATTAATTTTAGAGCAGATATGACCATCAATCTGGATATGACCATTTCTCGATTTCGGGCATCGCATTGTTGTGAATCAAGGGGAGTGAGAACTCCTGATATGCGAAGTCACAAAATTTTATAGGGGATAAGTGCATGGTCATGGACCGAGGTCATGTGGAACGATAGAAAGGAGTTGCGCCAAAGGGCCGAAAGCACATGTATTGATTGTAGAATAAGGGCAGTAGGGCTTGAAGCATCGAGACTGATTTGAAGAAGGGAATCGCTTGGGGCCTTCATGGATGTCAGAACTCATCCTGATCCCAATTAAGGAAGTTAATGGAAATAGGGGGTGGTGGTTGAAGCCTCATTTCACCCCATTAATGGAAAGCAATAAAATATGGTCGTGGAGGCTAGCTGACATCCCAGAGCTCCTATGTAAATGGGTTTTCCTGCAAAGTCCATACTGCTTTAATTTCACGTCTGACAGAGGAAAACATGTGCAGTCTGACAGGAGAAGGAGGAAACACAAAGCTTTGAATGCAGGGATCCAATTGCATCCCTAGGGGATGTTAGCAGTTCTGAGTATATATACTCATGTTTTATATTTTGTAAGGTCGATGGTTGATCTAGGCTCCTATATTGTAAATTTTTGAGGAAGCATTGGTTCCTCTGGTTATGCATCTCTATTTGAGACTTCTTGTTTAATGAAAGTCATCTTATTTTGTATCTCTGTAAACAACTGTGTTAAAACACTCAGAATTGGAGGATCCAGTCGAGGGTAGTTATGTTGTTGTGATGTAGGTTTGATCACTGCAATATTTTCACCAGTTTTAATCAATTTCATGTGTTATATTTTCCCTCTTACACTAAGTAGCTTGGAATTGGAGGATCCAGTCGAGTTGTTACACTAGCATTGTGATATAGGTTTGATCATCATGTTTTTATAACTGTGTTGTTTAGGCATATCTTAGTTTATGAAGCTTCAGGTCCAAGAGGATCTTGTTCTTGAAGATTTTCTTCCTTAGGCTACTGGAAGACCGGATGTCCATAGCAAACTCTTACATTTTCTCACCAAGTCTTCCCTCTACTCATTTTAAACTCAAGTTCATGACTGAAATTAGATCAAGACCTCACTTGCTTATGCTTTTCCTGGTCCAGGATTCTGAGTTAAAGTGATATTCTCTTGGGTCTGCGCCCATTCGACTAGCCTTATTCATTCATTGTGACATATAAATCTTATGGGTATTAGGCTTACCTCTGCTACAATCTAGAGGTGACTTCTGGTGCTGACATTTATGGCGCCGTTGTCGGGGACGAAATTGAATATTTTTCCTGGGATTGAATGACAAATATTATTGGTCCTGAGGTTGCATCAGAACCTAGTACATTGAAGATTGCAACTATGCACCTGGAGACTCCACTGTGGTGACTCCAATGTTTCCACTTCACTGTTTCAGTTGTGGCCACTTTTAGCACACCTGAAAGTTGACCCAGAGGATATTTTTCGAGAAGGTTTTTAGCAACTGCTTTCTCATCTTGAGAAGTTCCCTGGGGGAACGTCAATCTTAAGATTTGGCCTTTGATGGTGAACAAAGACTAGACACATTCAAATCTACGCATCATTCACCTGGCGACTCCATGATTCAAGGATCGATCGACGACTCCACTGGTTCGAAATGGAAAGGATCCTATCTCGAAGGTTTTCTCCTTTTAATTTTTTTGTTGTTCCTAGTTTTCCTAATGTTGTCCCTACTGTGGATGAATGGGGTGATTATTTTCCCATATTTAGAGGGCATGTAGAGGACAACCCTTCTCAGCATCTTCATGAGTTTCATGAACTCATGCATCAATGGGATATACATCACGAGGATGTATTATTAAAAATGTTGATGTTCTCATTAGAAGGGGATGCTCGTGAATGGTATCATTATTTACCCCCTGCTAGCATCTCCTCCCTGAGAGAGTTTCATGCAGCCTTCAGTAGGCATTATCAAAGGCATTATTCCTTTGAATTAATCTGTCATAATTGTTGTGAGGAATATGAAGGCCATGATGAAGATGTGGATGTGTCTTATGAAATATGTGAGCATGAGGACCATGAAGAGGAGGATGCTCTGGGTGAGTTGACAGAGCTGGTAGAATATCTCTTTGCAAAGGAAGAAGAGTTGAAGGCAGATCACGACTGTTTCCTTTTTGAAGAAAATACAGAGGATTTTCTAGTTCTTGAAGCTTTTGTTCTTGGTGGCCCTACTGATGAGGGTAGTATTCAAGATTCCATGGTGGTAGAGACATTAGTTTATGCCCCTCATAATCCTG
The DNA here is from genome assembly GCA_009831015.1 of Picea engelmannii. Classification (NCBI taxonomy): domain Eukaryota; kingdom Viridiplantae; phylum Streptophyta; class Pinopsida; order Pinales; family Pinaceae; genus Picea; species Picea engelmannii. The sequence continues at coordinate 1,604,108 of ML777128.1, forward strand.
TTGTCTGGGTTTTAAAGGAACGAGCTATTGTGGAGGAGAATTCTTCTCTTTTTTTTCACAAGATTTCCCATGATGTGTTCACATTTGGGACTGAAAGGAAGGATGGGGAGGTCGTTCCACTTTGGCATGTTTTCCCTAGCATTGAGGATTATTCTGACGAAGAGTAGTAGAGCCCCACATCACAGTTCACCAACCAGAGAAATGACCAACCTGTATATTCCAGTTACGAATCAAGTTCTAAGATGGATGTCCAGGATTTCCAAGAACAGACTGTTGGGCCTTGTCCTCTGTTCATTAAGCAAGATTATCTTGAGGAAATCATCCCTACTGGACCTACTGAAGACACTAAGTAGCAAGATGAAGAGTAGAGTTTTCCCACAAGACATGTTTATGATGATTATGAATTTGACCCTTGGGAGAGCCAAGAAGAAGAACCAGAAGAACCCGAGGAGAAAAAGAAGGAGTAGTTTATCTCCTGTTTAGAACATGTTAATGAGCAGCCATCACCTGAGATTAGTCAGCCTATATCGATTGTTCACCCTCCTATGCCTTCCAGAGAGATTCAACAACGTGTGAGTAGTTGTGTAGAAGAGAAGGTTGTTTGTTACCAATTTTCTGGAGTTTGTCGCTTGGCCTATGAGCCTGTGAAGGAATACATGGAGTTGTATTTCCTTCATGTTTTGAAGCCGCCCATATTTATCCTAACCTAAACATTAGGAGGAAAGATGAAGAATGTAACCGTTCTGCTGTCACGGTTGCATTAATTGCTATCAATCATCAATAGAGTGAAGGAGCTTCCAGTTTCGAAGTTACTTGAATGGCTATGGTGGAAGTTTGCTTTCACCTAGCACTATGTAAAATTTTATTAGTTTAGGACTGTATATAAATAAGATCCTTCGAGCATGTGTGTTTATTTTTGTTTATACTTTCAACCTGTATTTTTAGCAATGTGTTTTGAGCTTGACTCCATAGCCCAACTGAAGGTGACTGGAACTGCAAAAGGAGATCTTAGAGCCTCTCAAGGAGGACTCTATCCCCCATGGAGCCTAATGTTAGCACTTATTCTTGCAAGGGGATGTTTTTCCTTTGAAGTTGGTCATTGGGTGACAAAATGCAAGAAAAGGGGTTTAAAAACCCACCATATGCATTTTTATCCAAAGTCGGGGTGCGATTATGCAAAGGCGTGCACATACCTAGCCGTTGAAAAACCATCAAGCATAGCCTCAATCTTAGCTGTCAGATCCATCAGATAAATTAGACCGGCGACCATCGGGCGATCAGGAATATAGAGCTGCACGAAGTTTAGCATCAGACCAAGGCACAAAATCGTGAGATCTGGGCCATTCACTTCTGAGGGACATGTGGCGCACGATCAACATAGTTGCGATTTCACGAATCGAGAGGTAAAGAGTTGATCACATCAGAGACTCCCGAAACATGAAATCACGAAAAGATCGCAGTTGTTGATCAAAGGAAAAAGTTGGACTGTTGGATCAAATTTTTGTGATTTCATGAGTCGGGAAAGTAAGAAGGTAGAGTCTTGAAGACTCGCGAAATGCAAAGTCGTGAAATGATATGAGTTGTCCAACTAGGGGAGAACGTGGCAGCAGATAATATGAAATCGTGATTTTTCATTTTGCGGGTTTCAACATGTAGTAAGGCACGAAGCCCCGAGTGTCGAAGTCCCGATGGTCGATGTCCCGAAGTGCTGATTGTCGATATGTCGAAGTCTCGAAACTTGAGATGCATGGGAGCCATCCATTCCAGGGGACGCATGGTGCAGGATCCAAGCCAAAGAAAAGTCTTCCTAGGAGTGTCGATGGTATGTGGTCTCGCAATGAGAATTTGATCTGGGTTGTCTAAAGCAGAGGGGCACGTGGTAGTAGATAATGTGAAATCGCAATTTCACATATCGAAGGTTCGAGCATGGAGCACAATGCAAACTCTCAGCAAGCGAAATAGCGAAGCACTCAAAGTTTGGGCCCATGATCATAGCCCGCGACCCTATGGTGTGTGGGTCCGGGAAGAATATTAGCACCTGTTGCGTAGAGCTGGTGACGTAGGGTCTTCGAGGAAGAAATCTTGGCCGTCAATTTTAGAGAAGATCCAACCATCGATCTGGATATGACCATTTCGCGATTTCGGGCATCGCGATGTTGTGAATCAAGGGGAGTGAGAACTCCGGATATGCGAAATCCCGAAATGTTATAGAGGATAAGAACAGGTTCATGGCTCGAGGTTGTGTGGAATGATAGCAAGGAGCTGCGCCAAAGGGTCGAAAGCGCATGTATTGATTATAGAAAAAGGGCAACAGGGCTCAAAGCGCCAAGATTGATTTGAAGAAGTCAGGGCACCACCTGGGGCATTCATGGATGTTAGAACTCATCCCGATCCCAATGAAGGAAGTTAATGGAAATAGGGGGTGGTGGTTAAAGCCTTGTTTCACCCCATTAATGGAAAGCAAGAAAATATGGTCGTGGCGGCTAGCTGACAGCCTAGAGCTCCTCTGTAAATGGGTTTTCCTGCAAATTGCATACTGTTTTTATTTCATGTGTGACAGAGAAAAACGTGTGCAGTCTAACAGGAGAAGGAGGAAATGCAAAGCTTTAAATGCAGGGGTCCAATTGCGTCCCTGGGGGACGTTAGTAGTTTTGAGTATATATACTCATGTTTTATATTTTGCAAGGTCAATGGTTGACCTAGGCTCCCATATTGTAAAGTTTTGAGGAAGCACTGGTTCCTCTGGTTATTCATTTGTATTTGAGACTTCTTGTTTAATGAAAGTCAACTTATTTCGTATCTCTATAAACAACTGTGTTAAAACACTTGGAATTGGGGGATCCATTCGAGGGTAGTTATGTTGTTGTGGTGTAGGTTTGATCACTACAATATTTTCACCAGTTTTAATCAGTTTCCTGTGTTATCTTTTCCCTCTTACACTAAGTAGCTCAAAATTGGAGGATCCAGTCGAGTTGTTACAGTGGCATTGTGATGTAGGTTTGATCATCGTGTTGTTATAACTGTGTTTTTTAGGCACATCTTAGTGTCTGAAGCTTTGGGTCCAAGAGGATCTTGTTCTTTAATCTTTTCTTCCTTAGGCTGCTGGAAGACTGGATGTCCATAGAAGACTCTTACATTTTCTCACCAAGTCTTCCCTTTGCTCATTTTAAACTCAACTTCCTGACTGGAGTTAGATCAAGACCTCACTTGCTTATGCTTTTCCTGGTCTGGGATTCTGAGTTAAAGTGATATTCTCTTGGGTCTGCGCCCATTCGACCACCCTTATTCATTCACTGTGACATATAAAACTAATGGGTATCAAGCTTACCTTTGCTGCAATCCAGAGGTGGCTTTTGGTGCTAACCGATTCCCAAATATTCTCAGGGGTAGGAAGAGGGTTGTATAAACCTTGCTTCTTGATGAATGGCTTGGAAATGGCACAGGCAATGCAAGATATGATATACTTGCTGACATCCTATCGAATTTTTGGCCAATAAATATGTTTCTGGAGAATGACCATAGTTTTCTCCATGCCAAAATGTCTTGCCACCCGACTGTACTGGGATTCCTAAATCATCTTTGCATGCTCTCCTGTAGGAACACAAAGATGGACCAGATGACATAACAACCCATCCTAAATGTGAAAATTAGTGATAGTCGCGCATGTACCCAAGAGATGATAGGTGGTGGCAAAGTCTAGATATTGCTGATAAAGTTGGGTCCACTTAGATGCCTCATCTCCACAGGAATGGAGCACAGTTGTGAGTGTAGCTATGGGAGGTCGACTGAGGCAGTCAATGACACAATTTGTGCTCCTTGTCTTATACTTGATGTTAATATGGAATTGTTGTAGGTAGGTGGACCACTGATGGTAGTCGTTCTTCAACTTCCCCCATGTCCTTATGAGATGTAGAGGCTTGTGATCAGTGTGGATGATCATCTCCTTTCCAAGAATGTAATGTTTCCATTGACGACATGCTTGTACAATGGAATAAATTTCCTTTTCATAGGTGGGGTATTTCCAGACAATATCTGAGAGTGTCTCACTATGGTATTCCACCAGATGACCATGTTGAGTGATAATTGTGCCTACAACATAGTCATATGCATTAGTCTCGATCTCGAACAGTTGTTTCAAATCAGGAAAGAAGAGTACTGGAGATGAACACAAGAGATTATTCAGATCATGAAATGATTGTTTTGTTCCTTCCCCCACAAAATAGTTTCCCTTCCACCACCCTTGGTCACGTGGTTAAGGGCCCATGAAACATGGGAGAATCCCAACTCGAACCATTGGTAGAAATTGTCCAGTACCAAGAAGCTCTGAAGCTCGATCAGTGTGGTTGGGGCTAACCAGTCATGGATGACTTGGATCTTAGCGGAATCGACATGTACCCCATGCTCATCAACAATGTATCCCAAATATTGGACCCTATTCATTCCAAAGGAACATTTTTCCAAATTGGCATATAGCTTGTGCTGCCCCAGAGTGCTCAAAACCTGTTGAATATGCCACATTTTCTCCTCCCAAGTTTTTCTGAAGATGAGGATGTCATCCAAATATACCACCACAAAAGAGTTGGTGAAGGGTCTCAATACATCATCCATCAACATCATGAAAGTGGTTGGTGCATTTATTAGGCCAAAGAGCATGACCAACCATTCTAAGAGACCTTCTTTAGATTTGAAAGTTGTCTTCTAGACATCATTTGGTTCGATGGGAACCTGGTGGTAGACAGACTTTAGGTCAATCTTGCTGAAGAAATTTTTCCCCTTGAGTTGGTCAAGAAGGTCATCAATCCTGGGAATTGGGTACTCGTTTTGATTGTGATTTTGTTTAATGCTCTGTAATCAATGCATAGTCGCCAGTTTCCATCCTTCTTCTACACCAGTACAATCAGGCTTCCGCAAGGGGAGGATTTGGGTCTAATGTGCCCCTTTTGAAGAATCTCTTGGATCTGATGCTTGATTTCATCATTTTCCATCAGCGAGCAAAGATAGATTGGTCCATTAAGAAGAGGTGCACCAGGGGTTATATCAATTGGATTCTTGATTTTGAAGTGCATCATTACCCCGGTGGGTGAGGAGAATATGTCTTTGTACTCTTCCACGATCACATCCACTTTCTTCGATTGCAAAGAGAGGCTTTGTGTAGAGGCCATAGATGTGGCGGCGACCTTCTTCTTACTTTGAGCATGGATCACAAAGAACACAAACTTATCAGTTTGTGAAATGACCTTACTATATTTCTTAGTAGAGATTAAAGAAATAGCGGTAGGAGACGCTACCTCTGGTATCATGTACAATTTTCTACCCAAAGTAATAATAACACTATAAGGTCTAGACTCATACAGAGGATGACGCTTCCAAAAATATGGTTGTCCTAAAATAACATCACAAACATCAATGGGAGAAATATCACATAATACCTCATTTTTGAAGGGCTTGATGTCGTAGGGAAGACGACACTGTTGGCTGACAAAGAGATATCTTCCTTGGCAAAGCCAACCAATGGTGTAGGGTTGTGGGTGTGGTGTTGTCGTCAGGTCTAGACTCTTGACGACCTCTGGTAATATCAAGTTCTTCTGACTTCCACTATCAACAATGAAATGAAGTGAATCCCCCTTTACCCACATCTGTGAGTAAAAGAGGTGTTCCCCTTCCTCTGGTTATTATGGTTCGCTTGGCTGGAATTTGATGGTACTAACAGTGGCACTGGGTTCAACATCAATAATTTGATTCCCTCCTCCTGTATTTGATTTGGAATCAGAATCAACCTCTTACTCAGAATCATTTATCTCGCCCATGAGTGACTACGTGGAGCGACATTCTTCAGTGTTATGCCAAGGGATTTTATGGTATTCACACCATTTTCCCATGTCCTTCTTCATCTTCTCATTGCCCTTCTTTTGTTGCATCTTGGACTGGTTATCCTGAGAGTGACCATATTTGATCTTTCCCTTCTTGTGTGTGTTGGGGCCGCCTTTGACTTGCTTCGGCTGTGAGGAGTTTGCATATACAAACTCTCTCATTTTCTGCTTAAATTTTTGCTCGATATTGACAACATATCTATAAGTCGTACCCAATGAGGCAATGTCTAGAAACTCCATTTCTATTTGAATTTATCTATGCAAAAAATCGCAGTATTTTAGCACTAGATTTTGCTCAAAGTCTTTGATACCCAACTTAGTGCGCATGGTATGGAAAACATTGGTGAAATATGGTACTATCTGGTCCCTTTCTTGATGCAGGGTGGTCCATCTAGTGTACTAGTCCTCGTAGCATCCAAGAGGGTGGTATTATTATTTAATATCATCCCAGAAGGAATCCCATGTAGGGGCAACCAAAAATATTGCATATTCCTCTATGGACCTTTTCTTAGAGTAAGTGTCCCACCAGTCCTTAACATGCCATAGGGACGGCCTTGGGGCGTGCAAAAGTAATATTTTCCCTATCAGAAAAATTATGGACCGAAAAATACCCTTCAAGCATATTCAACCATTTATCTACAACATCCGCATCTATCAGTCCTTCAAATAATGGAATATCAAAATTTACCTATACCTTGAAGGTGGTTGCATGGCCACTTGATGAAGATGCTTCTCCTATGGGAAACCTCCGAAGGATCTATGCAAAGTTGTCCATCATTTCGTTCCTTTGTCGTACAAGGGCTTCCTCGAGCAACATTTTAAAAGGATCTCCTTCTCCATCATCTTTCTTTTCGTCTCCCATGGGTTGTTGTCGGGCTCAGTACGGTCGATATTGAAATGACTCAATTTGTTCGAGTCCCAACTTCTTGTACCCAGATCTTGTCGAGGACATGCACGAAGAAAAATAAATGAAGAGAAGACTGCTTTGGTAACAATGATCTAGATTTAGGAGCGGAACAAACTGATTAATGAACTGAATACAATAAACAAAGAGATATGAAGAACAACACAGATATTCAGTGAACAATATCTTCTATTGAATAAATGAAATAGGTTGAAACTGTAAAACTGCAGAATTGAAACACTTGCTCGAATGGTGGTAGCTATCTATGAGAAGAGATGTGGCTTCTACATGCATCCATCTGAGCATAATGATTACAATGAGGCTCCAAATGAATTTTAATATTACTCATGAATTCCAAAACCCTATACATCAAAAAACCTAACCCTAGGAGATGAAACACCAAAATTCATGTGGGCCCCTATGGGTAAGTTGGTACCTCAACTTCCCAGGGTCGTAAATTTTGCATACGACCTCTGTTTTAGGCACATGATATCCTGTTGGAAAGGTATTTTAGAGAGATACACATTAAGCCGTCAAACTCTAACTCTATCTACATTTTGACTGTGGCGAGCCAAAAAAAAACATTGTTTAGGGCTCCAAAACGACCCTGGAAGTACAACAAGATGTGTTGACATGAAAACATACAAAATAAGCCAGTTGTATTAGGTGAGAGGCCACAAATATCCACCTGGAATATGTGTATGGCTTCATACATCCCCAGAAGTGTAGAACCCACAATTACAAAGAAGTACATAAGAACGTGTTGAACTAAAAAATGACAAGAGGAGCTAATTGGAATAGGTCGGTTGCCACCAATATCCACCTGGATTAGAGATACATTATATATCCAATAATATAACAGATATTTGTCAAAATATAACCATAAACACAAAGATACAATAATACACAATTTCTATTAATGAGTGAAATGTACAAGACTGTAAAAATATAGAGTGAAAGACTCACTAGAATGGTGGCAACTTATCTCTAAGAAGAGATGTGACAACTAATCACATTCACAAGAATATGGAAAACAATGAGGCTCTAAAGGATTTTTTAACATAAATAAAGTCCAAAACCCTAACCCTAGAAGATGAAAAGCCAACAATTTTGTGGACCCCGTTTTGGGTAGTTTGTTGTACCAACTTCCCGGGGGCGTAACTTTGGCATTAGATCTCCATTTAGGGCGCACGATAGATAGTTGGAAAGGTATCATCAAGGATATTAATTTTAGGGGCTCAATCAAAGCCTTTAGCTATCATTGAGATGCTTGATCCTAAAAAAAATTCATTTAGTCCCTCAAAATGGCCCCGAAAGTTTAGGAACTGAAAAACTTTTAAAAGTAGTAAATTTCCAGAAGACTATTTTGAGATACTTGGAATAGGTGGGTGGCCACTGATATCCACCTGGATCAATTCTACCTCCTTAGTAATAAATGGTCTCCATTGCATTGAGTACCCGGGGGAGGGGTATAATTGTTTGTTGAATCTGCATCTTGATGAGTTGCTTGCCTTGTTGAAGAAGTTGTGTTGCTTAGCTTGTTGGAGGTTGTCATGAACCTGTGGCTAGAAGGGTTGGACCTTTTTAACCAATCTTCCTACATGAGATCATTTTTTGTAGAAGGAATCCTTTCTCTTTTCTTCAATCTTGTCGATCTGCTTCTATTGGATAAAAGGTACTTGGACTGATGTTGCAATGGTTGCAGTGTTCTTTTGTTCACCTTTTGAAAAGACTGTGAAGAAGCTCAATTTTGTAGTATGAGATACTAACTTGAGACACTATTTAGGTGGGACAATAGTTGGAAATACCTCTGGTATCCTATAGACATGACCCCCCCAGAGTAAAAATGACACTACGGGGTTGAGACTGATAAATAACATGGTGCTTCCACATATATGGTTGGCCCAATAGAACATAAAAAACATCCAGTGGGGAAACATCACATAATACCTCATCCTTGAAGGGTTGTATGTCATATGACAATCGACACTATTGGATGACAAGAAGATCTCATCCCTGGCGAAGCCACCTGATGTTGTATGGTTGCGGGTGTGGTGTTGTCGACAATCCCAATTGTTTGATGACCTCTGCTGAGATGAGGTTCTTTTGGATTCCGATATCAACAATGAAATGAAATGGGGTTCCCTTCACCCACATCTGTGAATGAAAGAGGCACTCCACCTCTTCAAAATCTGCTGGTTGTTCTAGTTGAATTGTTACGGTCACTACAATAATAGTGGGGTTTGCATTGTTAGAAAAACAATATCACAGAGAAATAAAAAACAATACAAATGCAGAAATAATAAAAAAAAAAAAGATACAAAATACAATAAAGACACAGATATATGTGGTTCACCCAGTGTGGGATACGTCCACCAAATACATTTCCAGGTCCTTCCTTTATTATTATCCAACAAATGAAGGGATACAACCTACAACACACCCTCTGTAACTTCCTCTTGTTTCTCTCACAGTCTCCTCTCTCATAATACAATATTCACAATAATACATAACTGCAATACAATTCCCTCATAAAAGAGGGTTTCCTTCTAGGGAAAAAAACCCTAACATAACTTCTATCATCAGATATGCGACCTTATAATGAATAGTCCATATTTACTATGAAATTACAATATACATTTACAAGGTAATTTTTCGTTCATTGGCTTCACCTCCGAACCGCTGCTTTCCCCCAGACCCCACAGGGGGGGAAATCCCCCCCTGCAACCCCCCTGCATGGAGGTGTGTACAATCCTCATGGGGTATAAACACAGGTGAAAACAAAGACCTATGAATCAGGAAGATAATCAGGCTCCAAAACCAATATGAGTCGATGATCTGTCTTTTTCCATTATTTTCTGAATTTGGTTTCGACTCCTTGTCTTTGATCTTGACCACCAATGATTTTTTTGAGTGACATTCATCAGTGTTGTGCCAGGGGATTTTGTGGAAATCACACCACTTTCCAGTTTCCTTCTTCGTCTTCCTGTGACCCTTCCTTTTCTGTCCCTTGGACTGGTTTTCAGGAGGATGTTTGTTAGGGTCGTTTTTATCATACATTGGTTGTTGGGGATTTATAGACCCGAACTCCCATTTTTTCTACTGCCTAAATTTATTCTCGATTTTAACAACATATCGATAGGAAAATCCCAATGATGAGATGTCCAAAAAGTCCATTTCAGTTTGGATGGACCTATGTAGAACCCCACGATATTTCAGAATGAAATTCCACTCATAATATTTGATACCCATATTAGTGCGCAAGGTATGAAAGGTGTTGGTACACTCCGGCACTACTTGGCCCCTCTCTTGATGTAGCCTAGTCCACCTCATGTATTGGTCATCATAGTTACCAACAGGGTAATATTGTTCCTTGACCGCATCCACAAAAAAATCCTAAGTGGGATCGACCCCATATATTCCAGATTCCTCCATGGAACTTTTCTCCCATTAAGTTTCCCACCAATGTTTGACATGGGGGATATATTTAAGGAGTGCAAAGGTGATCTTTTCCTGATCGAAAAAATTGTGAACAGAGAAATAACCTTCTATTAGATTTAACCATTTTTCTAGGGAATATGCATCTATCTGTCCTTCAAATACAAAAATATCAAAATTAACTTGTACCTTTAAAGGTGTGGTGCCTCCAAAGTGGCCACTTGATGAAGACATGCCAATTTTTATTGACAGGTGTTGAAGGATGTGGGAAAAATTCTCCTTCATTTCTTCCTTCTGTCACGTGAGATCTTTCTCAAAAAATAGATTAATAGAATCGTCTCTTCTGTCATTTTTATTTTCTTCCACTATGGAGGGTTTCTTGGGTGTGCGAAAGAGATTGTCCTCAAGAGAGACAAGCTCAAGAACTAAATTTCTATACTCAGACCTCATCGAGGACATGCACTTTAAAATGATCAAGAGAAGCCTACTCTGATACCACTGATACAGATTATTTTCGAAACGAAATGAGACTGGATATATAATAACAAAATGTACAAAGATATATCAAATATTGAATAATATAACATATATTTATTAGATATATAACCATAAACACATAGATACAGTAATACACAATTTCTATTAATGAGTGAAATGTACAAGACTATAAAAATACAAAGTGAAAGACTCGCTAGAATGGTGGTAGCTTGTCTATTAGAAGAGGTGTGATGGTTACTAAGATTCACAATAAGATGGATTACATTAAGTCTCTAAAGGAATTTTTAACATAAAGAAAGTCCAAAACCCTAACCAGCTATCTCCCCTGACAGATTGTCTTCTGCCAGTTCCTCTGTCGGTGCACTCCCATCTTCTTCCAACTGCTACTCAGATTGGTATGCTCCTTAATTTTTTTCCAAACTGACTTGTTGGATGTGATGACTTTGCACTATCACCCTTCTCTCTAGGGATTCCAGTTATTTGTACAGCTCAGCAAATTCCATGTTGTTTGCTTCCTCTTCTGCTACAGGCTTCAGTTATGCAGCCACCTCCTGTTCATCTTCTTGGATGAAAATTCTAAGCCATTCCTATGAACGCTTTTCTCCTTCTATTGGAGAAAATTTTGATGTATGCTCCTTCTCCCCTATGATAGTCACAACCAGTTTTCCTTCTTTGGTTGCACCTAACACTTGTGCATTGACCCCTGCTTGGCTAATTGGCAGAAATATATGAATCCCCCCAATGATCAGAACACTCCTCTGTCAGCACTCCTTGCTGATATGAAATCTCAGCTAAGTTCATGAGACTTTCATATAGTCTCATCTCATTTCCCTTGCCCACATGGAAATCTAGGATTTCACTCCTGCCCTCATGGTAGTCTATGAGATCAACTGATATCTTCTCATTTCCCACCTGGCAATTTGAATTTTTATCACTTCCCTCCTGGAATTTCATGAGATCTTCCATTGATCTCATCTCATTGCCCACCTGGAAATATGATAGCTCACTGTTTCCCTCCTACAAGATATCTTATTGATCTCCTCTCCTCATCGCTGAGGTTTTCTCCAACTTCTGACTCACAGATGGAAACCACTTCCTCTGTGTCACTGAGGGTTTCAACTTCCCTCAGCCACCTTCTCAACACCCGTTGTTGCCTTTTGGAGAATAACTTCTAGACATGCCACCTTGCTTTCTACTTCATGGGCCACTCATACCTCCAACGTACCTGGGACTCTTGCTGCATCCTCAGCATTAGTTTGTCCATTTCTACTCTAATCTCCTTGAGCTATTTATCCATATATGCCTTTCTTTTCTGCTGGCAGTCCTTGCCTTGACCACGCTTATGGCCTTGAGTAGTTGTCTTCTTTCTATGACTTCAACCCACTTGACTGTCTATTTGATTTTTTCACACTTACATACAATCACTTCACAGAGCATCAACACTTTGCCTCCCTTCAGATGAAATCAAACTTCTGATACCATTTGATGTTATCAGACTATATCGTTTATATCCTTATCACCTTTGCCTGCTGTTTGCAAGTAAAATCATGCTCTGATACCACTTGATGGTATCAGACTACTTATTCTTTCTTACATAAATTAATTATGTCGGTTCTGACACTTGATGTTATCAGAGTATCTTCTATGTTTCTTGCCTGCTACCTGAAAATAAAATCAAGCTATGATACCACTTGATGCAACCCCCCTTTTCTCTGAGTGGTTGCGCGACCTCCCGATCAAGGATCGCTCGAAATACTAAGTCGAATCGGCTCTCTGGGGCCCTACTAGAACCCAAAACTACTTTACACATGCCCCTTTCCCCTTAAGGTGCATGTTATATGAAACCCATGAGCCCTTTTCCTGGTGCTCTTGACAATTTTAAACCTGTGGGTGCTAGCTCCTTCTGCTAGGCCCCCTTTCTTCATGTGACATGGGGCTAAACCCTGAAATGCATTTTGGGATTTCAGGCTTCGACCATTTTCATAACAACAAGCTCCAATACCTTCGAACTCCGAACCATGAACACAATTGGAGCTAGGATCAATTGTCCCTTCCCCTCGCTTAGACCAACAACCACAGTGACTTCGACTTCAGGATTTTTGGATTTACCAACTCTGCTTCCTCCGAAGGGCTCTTCCTCTAAAGTCCATCGATCACTGCCACTTGTCCCCCTTGGATCCAACGGTCCAGACCTCTTCATCAATTCGAGCTTCGACGTTTTTCAACGCACTTGACCCCTTTCTCCCCAAAGTACTCTATCACCGAAGTGACACCACATGTCCACATAATCACTATCTAGGATGATTCCTTACCTTTGGAGCCTCAAATGACTTCTGGTCAATGGCTCTACCTCCTCCTTGCTCTTTTCCCTGAAGTAAACGATTTGATGACGGGTGTCCTCCTCAGATCGATGACCACACGGACTTCTCTCCTTCGAGCTTCAGATTTTTTTTAGCTTCACCTTACCCATTTTCCTCCGAAGTGGATATCCTCTGAAGTGTGTGGATTTCAGCCATGTATCCTTTCCAGATCCAATGGTATGGATTTACTTCTCCCTTCATGACTTCGGCGATTTTTCTTCCACTCCACATAGATCTACTAGAGCTCTTTCCCACAAACTCATTGATATGTTGCCACCTGTCCCTCCAGATGATGGACAGTTTCGAATGGCTTCAGAACTTTGGGACTTCACGAGTCCACTCTCTTGTGCACTTTCAAATAGGTTTAGTCTCGTGCACTTACTTGGATCCAATGGTTGTTGGTCCTTCGTGCCATGATTCGATGGTTGGGATATGTCTTTCTCCTCCATGTGTTCCTTCTAGTGTTTGGACGTAGAATTTGATGGTCCGGATCTCCTCCTACAATGGATCTGACGACAATTGTTTCCCTTCCTCCTGACATTTGGCTTTCTCCTGAAATTGGGAAAATTTGCAAGTGTCAAAGGCTGCAACCTTTGATATTTCTCCTGTGATCCCGACTGTTGGGTCTCGAATTCTGCTTCTCCCTCCTGATCTTTTCGAACTTGAAGCAAGTTATCCTACACACACTCTTTGTGTTGTCTCCACAACTTGAACCTGTAAAGGTCCTTTTCCTCTGCACACCTTGTAGTGTCTCTGTCCACACTTGCACTATCTCTCCTGAGATTAGAAATCGCTAGGTCTTCCAAACGTTCTCAACCTCCTTCTCCTTTCTGCTAAGATTTTGTGTGCAAAGGCACTATCCCCCCTCTGAGATTTTGAATTGGCTCAATCTTTAAGGGTCTCGACCCTTGTTTTCTCCTTCAAAGGAAGTCTTGTGCCCTCCTGGCACCTCAATGATATTTTCCTCCAGAACCTCTGCCAACACTTTAGTAGGGTGTTGGCCTTGTGCCTTCCTTGCACAATTTCACCCCTTCAATCCTGAATTTTGAGAATTCACTCGCGCACTCCTTCTGCTCTCTGTGAAAACTTGCACTCGACCCTCCTCCGAGTCTTAACCTTATGGTGTTCCCTATTGGAAAACTTTCTCCTAGACCTCAAAATAGGTTGATCTCATGCACTCCTTGCGCCTTCTCAATGCACCCCTTGCAGAGATTCCCTACAGAGTATTCATCAACTTCGAGGTATTTTCTCCCTCAACAGATCTCCATAGTGTTCAATAACTTTGTCTCCTTCAACCTCTCCAAAACTTCAGAATGTGTTGGTCTCATGCACTCCTTGCACTTGCTCAAAGAAGTCTTTGCTAAGTTTGCAGAATATTCAACAACTCTATGGTGTCTTCTCCTTGACACCCTTCTCTTTTGAACTCGAAACAGAGTTCACCTTGTGCACATTTTCACCTACTCAATTCCCTCCTAGAAGAGCTTCACAGAGTATTCAACAACTCTAGCTATGCTTTCTCCTGCACATACTTCCTCCTCCAAGGTGTTCAATAACCTTGAGGCTCTTCTCTAAGTCTGTATATGTTCTGGTGTGCCCACCTAGAATGTTCTCCTCTAAACTCAAAGTAGAGTTCAGATACACAATCCTTGCATTGGCTATAGAGCTTCCAATACCCTGTTGTGCACTCCTTGCATAGCCTAAAAGAACCCAGAACAACTCAACAGTTCTCAAATAGATAGTGAATTCTATATTTATCCCTACATAGGGAAACCTATCTCATACATCTACAACATAAATGAACACACACATAACATTCATAAAACAAAGATAAACAAACAAAGATTTTTATGCAGGAAAAAATTCTCTTTGTATTAATATGAATGTATTTTTACAATGGGTACAAAAGCTCGTATTGAAATAGAGTCTCAAATCTCTCTCCTTTTCTTGGCTTACAATGATTTTCTCGTCAAATTTCAGTAGCCTCTACTGGGCATACAATACAATGATTTATACAAGAGGGGCTCAACGAGATTTCCCTCCAAGATACACTAGTGGTGTCTAATCACCATTTACAATGCCTAACTACTGATGCAGATTATAATGAATGAACATTAACAATTTATATCTGAGGCGATCCTCAAGATATGTCCAACTCAAGCCTAATAAAGGTGACTTCATCTACTTCATGTACAAAGGCATGGCTTGGCTCTACTCAAGCCTTACAACATTTAATTGCATTTAATTACATTTAAATTTTAAAATTGGGGGGAAAAGGAGAGGGTTGGCGCCTCTCCCCTCCTTGAATGTTCTTTGATGTGCTGGAATGTTGGTGCATTGCTGAGGTGGAGTGATGCTCCTGCATCATGGATTCTGTCTGGTGAACATTTATTCGCGGGTTTTGAATCCAAGTGCACTATGGGATAATCTGTTTTGGACATAAACTGTTGTTCTTGTTGCTTCAGCCCATAAGTGAATTGGGAGATCTTGATCATGAATCATAGTCTTCACTGATTCCATAATTGTTCTATTCTTTCTTTTTTCTACATCATTTTGTTGAGGATTATAGGAAGTGGTGAGATCCCTCTTAATCCTGACATCTATACAAAAAATTTCAAATTCATTTGAGGTGTACCCTCCTCCATTATCTGATTTGCGCATCTTGATTTTTCTTTTGGAGAGGTTTTCTACCAAGGCTTTGAATTCCTTGAACTTTCCAAGTACTTCATCTTTTGATTTTAAGAAATAAACCAAAGTCTTATGAGAGTAATCATCGAAAAATGATACATAGTATACATACATGCTTAGAGAGGTTGATGGTATTAGACCACATACATCTAAGTGGATGAGCTCCAAGATTCCTTCTGCTTTACTGTTGCTCTTTGGGAAAGGATTATTTATGTTCTTTCCTTGTGCACATCCCTTTCATACACCTTCATGATCAACCTTAAACTTTGGTAAACCTTTAACTACCTTGCTTACATATGGTAAGGCTTTGTAGTTGATGTGAGCTAGTCTTCTATGGAAAAGTTCACAAGGACTCTTAGTGGAGTGAGTCAAGGCTACATCTGAGTGACCTTTTAACTTATACAAGCCACCTTCTTATGTTCTAGTAACAACTGCATCTTCTATGGATTTTCATTTAGGCCACATAAGAACTTCACCGTCTATGAATGCAACCCTGAAACCTTTCTTATCCGGAACATAGATAGAAAGTAAGTTATTTTTCAAACCTGGTACATAACGTACAAACTTCATTCTCATCGGAGTCCCTAAATCCAATTTGTAAGTGGATTCTCCCATTCCTTTGATAGGGTACTGATAACCATCTCCGAGTGAAAATTTCTGGGGAAAGTATTTTTTTGTAAGGCTAGAGAGAATATTTCTTTTTCCTGTCATGTGCTTAGAGGAACCACTGTCTATGAGCCAAGTATCCTCTCCAGGTGTCACAGATCCCGAGAGATATGGAAACAATACATAGTCTTCAATATCTTCTTTAGTCACCTTCTTGGGTGGCTCATCATCTTCAACTGCATGGGAATGATTTCTTTTGTTATTTATCTTCTTGTATTCTTCCCTTTTGGTAGGACAATTCTTAGCAATGTGTCCCATCTTATCATGATGATAACAATGATAAGAGGATAAATCTTTTTCTTTTCTTTGACCCTTATGATATTTATGGAATCGCTTTGGAGGGTGAGATTCTTTATGGAAGTGGGTGAATCTCTTTGGGGAGTGAGATTCTTTATGAAGGTGGGTCTCTTTTTGGAAATGAGACCTTTTCTTTCCTCCTTTAGCATGAGCAGTTAGGGCTTGATATTCATCCCTTAATAGTAGGGCTTCTCGGTTGGCTACTCTTGCTTCTTCTTGAACACATTCTTCCCATAGACTATCAAATTGGAGTTTCTCTTTTCTTGCACATATATTTTGGATGAAGGAATCCCAAGGTCTTGTGATACCATTAAGAGTTGTTATGATGAGTTCATATTCATCTAAGTTTTCTCCAATTACTTATAATTGTTCTTTGAATTGAGTAACCCTCGAGAAATAGTCTTGAACTGTTTCTCCTTTCTGAATGTTTGTATTCTTCGGTTGGGTTCTCAATTTCATCTTCTGGTTGATGTTCTTTCCTTCACACATTTTGGTTAGGGCATCAAACATCTATTTTGGAGTATTCTTAGAAGACACTTGAGTACTCAAGGGGTCTTTAATGGAATCTGTAATTATTCTTTTGGCCCTAATCATATCCTTCTTGTACTTTTATTTGGTTGCTTCTTCCTCGGGTTATGGTACATTTTCTTTTATGAATTTTTCAAGGTCATTCTCTTCAAGAATGAATCCAATTTTTTACTTCCAAGCACGAAAATTTTCCACACCTTATAACTTGTCAACAAGCTTAGTGCTTGTAGACATCTTGACCTGGATCTAGGAAAATAACCAGAAAGTGAAAGTGCTCATAAAATGAATCTGAACTTACTAGGAGATGTGCTGGGATGAGGCGATTTGGATGGAGATGACTATTTCCAAAAATTACAAGTTTTACCCCTTGAAACTTGACCTGTGCAAATATGGATTGGTACTTCTGGTATTGGTTCTGGTTTCTTGGTTTTCTAGTACCAGTCAAAACTAGATTTTGACTTTCCAGAGAGTCTGGCCACAGAAAATGTGCACTCAAGCTGCCAAAGGATGCACTAGGGTAGGTTGCACTTCCCTAGATAGTTTTTGGTTAGAAATTTCTCTCCAATAAAAATCTCTAATTTTCTTGTACGACAACAATGAAGTTTTTAGATACCCAATGAAACATGCTCTATTCAATCAAGATCTAAAACCATATTAAGTTTAATGTTTTTATTAGGTTATTTTCAATCTACTAGAGCATTCAATGCATTTCCAAAACAACAACATAAAGAGGATCACTGAAAGAAACACAATCACAAGGTACACAACATTTTATCTTGGGAAATCCTCACAGGGGAGAAAACCTAGCAACAAATTCCTCAATAATAGATTGTCAATACAATGCCAAGACTAAGACCAAACCAACACGAATAATCTAGAACTGAGCATGTGCCTCTCTTCTCCTTCTTCTTGCAACTGCAACTTCCTTCAAAAGATGCACAATAGAAGTGTGAGTGAGTGAACAAATCAGGGGTCATCCTCACTTATAAATACTAGTGAGGAGGTGTTAGGGTTACGTCTCTTCACTCAGTAGGGCCAAATTCCTCCAAGAGTTGTTAAAACCACTTTATAAAACCTAGGGGCCGACTTTACAAATAACACCATATAAATATGGCTTGACCAATCCACAAAAGGGGTTTTTATCTATAAGATAATAACTCAAATACAATTAGAATATTCTTTGAAGTTACAATATTTCAACACTTGTTACACATGTTATTATTTATGAATGTGAACTATGGGGTTGTAGTATCTCTCGTTAATACTGGAGAAAGATAGAGCAAATAAAAAATAATTTTATAACCTATAATCTCAAAATTAAAGGAAATATGCCCTATCCCATCCTCCTCTTAGAAACAAGCATCTCCCACATTGAGAGCACGACTAAGACTAGATACCTAATGTATAAGAACAAGTTAAATAACATGGAAGACAAGAGACTTCCTAAAATTTCTTCCAATTCAATTCGTAACCACCATCAACTCAAGCGAGGATGGCATAAAGTGTTGGGTATGTGTTATATTCTTTGCACAACTAGCTCTAGTGTCTACTACATTGCGTCAGACATGTAGGGGAGTCCTCTAGTCCCCCCCCTTCAGGGGTTGCAATGGGGAGATATCCCCCTTGCGTAGGGGTTCAGGGGCAACGCACTTGAGAATTTTTTTTCCTCAGGAAACATGTCTCATTTTTCCTCATTTTTCATCTCGCCTCGATTTCCATGTCCATTGTTGGGTAGTTTTCCAGTAGATTATTTTTTTTTATGGTTTTCTATTTCTGGTTAAGGAATTAGGGTTGTTGACTAATCCACGTCATTGGGTTAGGGTTTTGGATGTCGTTGTCTCATATATGTATATTGTATTGTAAACAATGTATCACTATGAATGAATATAAGATATGTTGGTTTTTCTGGTTTGGGTTTCTATGGGAAAAATCTTTGTGTAATGTGTGTATTTACCATTGTATCTTTTTTGTTCTTTTATTGAAAATTTGTTTGTAGTAAAATATTGTAAAAGGTTAAAATATACATTTGGTATCAGATCTTTGTTGGCTTTAGGGGGACACCTTTGTGGTCAAGGGTTTGGCTCGGGGTTGTGATAAGCCTTGTTATAGTGGGAGATCTGTGGTATTGATTTTTCAGGTGAAAATAAATGGCGAGCAATTAAAAAATGGAGATAAAGAAGTTTAATGGGAAAATTTTGAGTTGTGGAAGCTCAAGATGGAAGATCTGTTGGTGGATAGAGATCAGTGGATCACGGTGGATCCAGGTACTGCACCAACATGAAATTCAACAAATGACTGGAAAAAGTTGGATTAGAAGGCGAAGAGCACAATCCGACTGTGTCTCTCAGATTCAGTATTACTGAATGTGTCATAGGAAGCTACAAACAAATATTTATGGGATAAGTTGGGGAAGTTGGATCAGTCTAAGTCCTTAGTAAATAAACTATTACTGAGAAAGAAGCTATATAACCTGAGGATGAGAGATGGAGACTCGGTGGTAGACTATTTGAACACATTCAATACTGTAGTAAGTTAGTATCTATTGAGATTAAAATTTCAAATGAAGATAAGTGTATCAATTTACTGTGATCTTTACCAGACTTGTGGGATAGTCTAGTTGTGGCCATAGCTAGTAATACAACTTCCTTGAAGTTTGATGAAGTGGTCTCATCCTTGTTCTCGGAGGAGATGAGATGGAAGAACATGGAAGGATAAATAATAGATTCATTATTTGCAAGAGGACTCTCCCAGGAAAGAAAAAGATCTAAGTCCTCAAGTGGGAGATCTAAGTCTAAGGGAAGATCTAAGTCTCCCGAAAAGTTTGTAAAGGTATGTTGGAGAGGTGGAAAAGAAGGGCACTATAAGAAGCAATGTAGATCCAAAGTTGAGAAAAAGAAGGGATTTGAAGAATCTCCTTCTACATAATAAAATACCTCCAAGGAAGAACGAGGGAATGTGTACTTGGATTTTTCAAGAACACATGAAGATCACGAGGCATGTTTGGTTGACTCAGGTGCATCCTTTCATATGACTCCCCACAGTGAGTGGTTCTGTGAATATGAAAGGTATGATGGAGGTAATGTTTTCTTAGGTGATGAATTGACAACCAGAATCATAGGTCAAGGAAAATTAAAGTTGAGGCTTGTAGATGGAAGGATTAGAACACTACCTGGTGTTTTGCACATCCCAGGATTGGACCAAAATTTTATTTCTATAAGAAAAATTGATGATGCATGGGTAAAAACAATATTTGAAAAGGAAACATGCAGGATGGTTCGAGGAACAATGGTGTTGCTGAAGGGAGTTCGGTTTGGAACTCTGCATAAGCTGCCAAGAAGCACTATTAGTGATGGGTGTAATAGCTCTATTGTACCTAATATAGGAGTTGAAGAAGAAATAACTCCTACAGTCTCTGGAGAAAAGGTTATGATGTGGCATCAAATATTGGGGCATATCGGAGAGAAGGGTCTTAGACTACTACACGGTAAAGGTATGGTTGAAGGTATGTCTAACTGCTCTCTGGATTTTGATTTTTGTGAACATTGTGTATATGGGAAGCATAATCAAATAAGATTCCCCTCTGGTGAAATGAGGGCAGAAGGAATTTTACAGCTAGTTCACAATGATGTGTTTAGACCTGTGTTGGTTCCATCATTGGGAAACTATGTGTATTATGTCTCATTTATAGATGAATTCTCGAGGAATACTTGGATATATTTCCTCAGGAAGAAATCTGAAGTCTTTAACAAGTTTAAAGAGTTTAAGGCTCTTGTTGAGAATCAAACAGAGAAAATAATTAAGGTGTTGAGGAAAGATAATGGCGGAGAGTTCTGCGGGAATGAATTTGAAGAATTGTGTAAGAAGTGCGGTATAGCAAGGTAGAAGACTAATATATATACACCTTAGAAGAATGGAGTTGTAGAAGGGATGAATAAGACGTTGATGGAAAAAGCAAGGTGCATTCTCAATGGTCTCAGGTTAGGGCAAGAATTTTGGGCAAAGGCAATGAGTACTGCATGTTACCTGGTCAACAGATCACCCTCATTTGTGTTGGATGATAAGACTCCACAAGAGGCATGGACTGGTAAGAAACCTTCTCTCACACATCTCAAGGTATTTGTATGTGAGGCCTATATTCATGTTCCAAGGGAAAACATGAGTAATCTAGATAAGAATGTTGAAAAGTGTATCTTTATTGGGTATAAAGATGGTATCAAAGGTTATAAGCTTTGCAACCCAAAAACTAAGAAGGTTGTGTATAGACGATATGTGGTATTTAGAGAAATGAAGGATGTTGTTAAACATGAAGTTCTACCAAGTAAGGAAGAACCAGAGAAAATAGAGTTTTATTTAAAGCATGATGAATCAAACTCTATAGAAGAACATGAATCAAAAGAAGAAGATTCTCATAATCTAGTATTGAGGAAATCGGTTCGAGAAAGAAGACTACCATAAAGGTATACTCCATTTGATTTCCGTTCAATTTTTTTTTTGTCTATTACTGATGATGATCCTAGAACTGTCAGGGAGACAATGGATTCAGAGGATGGGAAACTCTGGAAAAAGGCCATGGATGAAGAAATGGAATCCTTGGATAAGAATGAGGCTTGGGATCTAGTGGAGTTGCCGAATGGAAGAAAACCCATTGGAATCAAATGAATATTTAAAAAGAATCTGAATGTAGAAGGAAAAGTGGAGAAATACAAAGCTCGATTAGTAGCAAAGGGTTATTCCCAGGTTGAGGGAATTGATTTTGGTGAGATTTTTTCTCCTATTGGCAAGCTATCTTCTATAATATTTTTGTTCATAGAGGGGCTTCCACAGTGTAACATATTAGATATCATTTTTTGGATTAACTGCGTAGAGTAAGTTATTAATCTATGACCCATATCCATGAGTATTAGTCACAACTGATCAATAATTCTCATGATTGAATAGTCCACGTAGCACTCATTGCATCGAGTGATTCTCACAGGGGTGAAGAAGTGGGATTGAAACCAATGAAATTAATCGCATAGCATCAATCATCACTTTCGGGGCTTGCACCCAGTAACTAGGACTTACCGGGTGGTCACCCATCCCAAGACGCCTCTAGCTCAAGCGTGCTTAACTGTGGATTTTTCCCCGCAATGAAGCCAACTTAGCTTGCTACCCCATTTGAAAAACCTTACCAAGTATTGTGCCTTATGAACTATCTTGTTAGAGCTCCCTTCACTCTTATTATTTAAGCATAGAGGGGCTTCCACAGTGTAACTTAAATGCGTAGAGTAAGTCATTAATCTATGACCCATATCCATGAATATTAGTCGCAACTAACCAATATTTCTCATGATTGAATAGTCCACTTAACACGCATTACATCGGGTGATGCTCACAGGGGTGAATAAGTGGGATTGAAACCAACAAAATTAATTGCATAGCATCAATCATCACTTTCGAGGCTTGCACCCAGTAACTAGGACTTCCCGAGTGGTCACCCATCCCAAGACGCCTCTAGCTCAAGCGTGCTTAACTATGGAGTTTTCCCCACAATCAAGCCCACTTAACTTGCTACCCCATTTGCAAAACCTTAGCAAGTATTGTGCCTTATGAACTATCTTGTTAGAGCTCTCTTCACTCTTATTATTTAAGCATAGAGGGGCTTCCACAGTGTAACTTAATTGTGTAGAGTAAGTCATTATTCTATGAACCATATCCATGAGTATTAGTTGCAACTAACCAATAATTATCATGATTGAATAGTCCACTTAGCACTCATTGCATTAGGTGATGCTCACAGGGGTGAAGAAGTGGGATTGAAACCAACGAAATTAATCGCATAGCATCAATCATCACTTTAGGACTTCCTGGGTGGTCACCCATCCCAAGATGCCTCTAGCTCAAGCACGCTTAACTGTGGATTTTTTCCCACAATCAAACCTACTTAGCTTGCTACCCCATTTGCAAAATCTTAGCAAGTATTGTAGAATAGATGGATGTGAAGACAACATTCCTACATGGGGATATGGAAGAAGAAATCTATATGAAGCAGCCATAAGGCTTTGTTGTGAAGAGAAAGAAGGAGATGGTATGCAAGATGAAAATGTCTCTGTATGGTTTAAAACAATCACCAAGGATGTGGTATCAAAAATTGGATACTTATATGCTGGGACTTGGCTTCACAAGAAGCAAAGAGGATCATTGTGTGTATTTTAAATTAATTGGTGATCATTTGATTTATTTGGTCTTGTATGTGGATGACATGTTACTGATTGGAAACAATAAAGATATTATCCAATATGTGAAAAATCATTTGTCCTCTAAATTTGACATGAAGGATCTCGGTGCTTCAAATTTCATTTTGGGAATGGAAATTAAAAGAGATCGGAAAAAGAGGAAACTATGGTTAAATAAAAAAAATAATGCCGAGACAATACTGCAGAGGTTTAATATGAAGGAATGTAAACTGATCAAGGTTCTTATTCATGTTTGTGTAAAGATATATGCAGATCAGTGTCCCAAGACATAGGAAGAGTAGGAGGACATGTCTCGTGTTCCATATGTGAGTGCAATTGGAAGTTTGATGTATGCAATGGTCTATACTAGACTGGACATTGCACATGCAATGGGAGTTTTGAGAAAGTATATGTCAAAACCAGGGAAGGAGCATTGGACAACAATAAAAATGGTTTTCAGGTATTTGCGTGGCACTACTAGCTATGGATTGTGCTACCAAGGAAGACTAGGATTGGACAAAGTGTTGGACATACATGGATCTGTGGATGCATACTAGGCTTGAGATCTGGATCGTTGTAAATCTACAAGCAGGTATGTGTTTAACCTATTTGGAGGAGCAATCGGTTGGATGAGAAAAAGACAGGTTGTAGTGGCACTCTCAACTACAAAAGTTGAATACATGGAAGCCACTCATGCAAGTAAGGAAGCAGTATGGTTACAAAGATTGTGTTCAAGTATTGGGTTGGTACAACAAGTTGTAAGGATAGATTGTGATAGTCAAAGTGCAATTTTTCTGGCGAAGAACCCAACTTATCATTCAAATACAAAGCATATTGATATTCAATATCACTTTGTGAGATACATGGTTGAAGAAAAGAAAGTGTTGTTGATGAAGGTGGACACTTTGAAGGATGTTGCAGATTCATTAACAAAATCAGTGAGCAATGAGAATTTCTCTTGGTGTAGAGGATCCATGCGCATTGTTTCCTTGGATTGTTTACTATGTAACAGTTATGTAACCCCCTGTATGAAAATAAAAAAACAAGTGGGAGAATGTTGGGTATGTGTTATATTCTTTGCACGACTAGATCTAATGTTTGCTACATTGTACCAGGCATGCAGGGGGGTTTGAGGGTGGGTTGCTAGCGCCCCCCCCCCCCGAGAAATTTTTTTCCTCGGGAAACATGTCACATTTTTCCTCATTTTTCGAGTCACCTCGATTTTCATGTCCATTGTTGGTCAATTTTTCGACACAAGGTTTTTTCCGATGGTTTTCTATTTTCAGTTAAGGAATTAGGGTTGTTAACTAATCTAGGTCATTGGGTTAGGGTTTTGTATGCAACTCGCTCCTATATGTATATTGTATTGTAAGCAATGTATGACTATGAATGAATATAAAATATGTGGGTTTTCCCAATTTGGGTTTCCAGGGGAAAAATCTATGTGTAATATGTGTATTTGCCATTATATCTTTTCTATTCTTTTATTGAAAATCTGTTTGTAGTAAAATATTGTACAAGGTTAAAATCTACATAAAGATGTCTGGTATTGGCTAAACTATTGGGGAATCATGGAAGACATTGTTTTGTAGAATAAAGATACTATTAAAAATATTGTCAAATCAAAATTTTAGGAGAAAATGTGGTGTGATAAAGAGTTAGAGGAAAAAAAGAAAATTAAGGTATTATAAGGATGTAATCAATCCTAATCTAGAAGATCAAAACTATCTATCTGTTTTGACAAGTGTAAAGACAAAAATAAGTATTGCAAGGATAAGAACAAATTCTCACGGGCTCCATAGTGAAACTGGGCGTTGGTCAATTCCTAAAACGCCATGGGATGAAAGAGTGTGTCACCTTTGTGACACTAAGAAGGTTGAAGATGAAAAGCACTTTATCTTAGATTTTCCAGCCTATACCCAGCTTAGATATTATTTTCAAAATAGTTGTCACACTACCAACCTTCCTAACCTCTTAACTCAACAAAACTATGGTGATCTTGGAAATCTTTTCTTAATGCTTTTCGAGCACAAAAACAAAATTCTAAAGAATCACAAGTAATCACTTACCCTCTTAAGGTCTGATAGACCAATTCGGTCTTAGTGGATGTTAATCATCATCATATTACATTTCTTGGCCCGTGGTCATTCATAATACTTACAAATATATAATGCTACATTGGGGATCAAAACTGGGGTGTTAAAATTTTCACCAAAATTGAGCTAGAACATTCATTGGAATGTGGGGTCCTTTTGGTGCCCTTTATGTTACAAGAAAGGAATTTGATAATTGTCACTCAAAATGCCCCATTTTTCGTCATATATGTGAAATCCTATGAAACAAAACATCACAATATTGATCGATCCAATGCCTTTTAATATTTTTTATGTTTTGAGTTGATTTAGAAATGAACAAATTCCTTGTGGGCATAGTTCTACCATGAAGGGAACTATGATATTTCTAAAACTATGGTCATGGTAGAGCTGTGACCATGGTACAAATTTCTACTGAAATTGGAACAAAATTTTTGGAAATAGGTTTTTTGAGTGTCATTTTTCCTATGCCATCATGAAGAGTGTTTGATAATTGAGACTCAAAACACCTATTTTCCAATCATCTATACTATAATCTAAAGAAATAAGACACCAGATTTTTTTTTATCAATCTTGATTAATTAAGAAGCGAGTAGATCTTATGAAAGAATAGTTCCACCAAAAAAACACCAGAAAAATTGTATCATGGTGAAATAGTGATCTAGGCAAAAAAATTTGTTGGAATCAAACCATTGTACAATTGAATATATATATATATATATATATATATATATATATATATATATAACTTATTTCTTTCTCTTTTTTCACCTAGAAATAATTTCTATATTAAAATGTACAATGTATAATAAAATATTAACATGATAAATAATATTGATAACTATTTAAAAATTTGTTTACTTTAAAAGAATATTTTAATTTCTATAACCTTATAGAGATCTATATATATATATATCTTAAAAAAATTATATTTTCAATTAATTAGATTTCTTCACACTTTTATTGCATTTTGTCCATATGTAACTATTCTAAATCCTTAACAATTTTTCAGACTACAATAGAATTACAAATTCAAATATATATTGTCCCATTGGAAAAATGATAGTTTCCTTTTGAGAATCAAGGTCATTAAGCAACATCTTGTGAGGGAGACCATGAGCTCTTATCCACATTACCATCTACCATGATTCAAATCCCTCTGTACCATTATTTGACCTCTTATACAAATAAGCATAAAACCCAAAATTCAGTAATCTCTAGCAAAATTGGAAACCATTCCACAACAGTTGACATGCAAAAGAGTTTTATGCCAAATAACTCCTTTCATCCATGAAAGATATGAGAAAATTAAAAGATATTAAGCTCACACCTATTGGCATGCTTACAATATAGCTATCTATCATCTATTGGATCCTACCTAACTGCTGAAATTAGTCATACATCAACATTACATCTTTCCCTCCATACATTAAAAGAAAATAGACCATGATACAATGTCATCTTCTTTGCACAGGAAAATAGGTTTGAGTGGTTCAGTACATATATTCCTGCATACACTAAAAGGAAATGGGCAATAATGCGAAGCCCAACATGTTTGCAAAGAAAAATAGGTCTGAGTTTAGAGAAATCTATCATTAAATATGACTGAGAAGTCTTAAAACATCTCACAGACGGTTATCTACTCTCAATGCATGCCACTCTACTTAAGGAACATGTTACAAACTATTCAACTGAAATTGATCTTATGTATAACTATATCTCCCTTGCTGTGAAATTGATCTTATATATAACTATATCTCCCTTGCTGTTAAAACTACCACTTTAATCAGATGCCCTTGCTATACTTCAGGCACCATCTTTTACTTGAGAAGTGTGTCAAACACACTCGGCATATGGGACCAGAACTTTCAGAAAATTACTTTCTGAGCTATTTTATGGGACTGTGCTAACGGTCAGCAGGGTAAGCGTCTCTACTGTCAATTGATCTGATTGGCACTGCTGTCTAACAATTTCTGAACTAAGCTTTGAACTAAGCTTTGATTTGGATTAAGACCACCAGTTTCTACTGTGATGTCATTTTCTTTTCTAAAACAAAAAGATGCAGAAATCTCTGGCAGTTGATATATATTCAGTTATCCATTATTCCATGCCTATTATATATTATCAGCCTAATCCATGGAACCAATAACGCTCAATAAGACATGGGAAAAGTAAATAGAGCACACAAGCAAAAAAGTTGTTTTCAAAGCAAAGAAAATGAAAAACTTGACTAATATTTTGTATTACTCAGAACAACCATGGATGCCACCGTGAAGAAACAGAATTGAACTGAGACAAGGAAAAGAGCCTACCATGAATAGATAGGCCAGCAAAATCCAGCCCACATTTTGCTGAAGGAAGATAAATTGCAACACGAAGCCAATAACAGAGAGCTGAAGGAAGGCCCTTGCTATGGAATATGACATTTCTCTTTCCAGCCCAAGTTTCTGACGAAATGAGAGGAAGATTGCAATTGCTGGCACTGCTAAAGCAGCTACTGGCTTCACCATTCCTCTCATGAAATCAACCCACTCTGAGTCCATTGCAGATAGCTGCATTGCTTCTCAAAGATCAAAGGATTATAAGCTAGTATAAATAAGAGGGTATCAAATGATATTAAAATTAAATTATTATTATTATTTGCATTATCAGATAGCTGCATTGCTTCTCAAAAATTAAAGGACGATAAGAGGGTATCAGATAATATTAAAATTAAATTATTATTATTATTTGCATTATCTAGGAACATAAATATTAGTAAAATTAGATGATATTAAAATAAAATTATTATTATTATTTGTATTACCTAGCAACACAAATATTAGCAAAATTAAATTATTATTATTATTATTTTCATTACCTAAGGACACAAATATTATCATGAAAAATCATGTTGTACTTCCATGCTTTACAACAAGATGTAGGTATTTCTTTTCAACTTATTGTAAATATTTACATGAGAGTATGTAAACTAGCCTATTGTAAGTATTTACATTAGAGTATGTAAACTAGCCTAGATATCAGTCTGCTTTTACTTCAAAACACCATTCCCATTAACCCCCAAAGATTCTTCCAGATATATTTTCCAGTATTTTTGGAGACTCTTAAATTTTTTATTTGTAAAAATCTCCAATTCAAATCCTATATCTTCAAATAACATCTGAACTTAATCTATAATACGAAATATTATCCCACAAGAATTAACCTCCTTGCTCGAAACCAACCCTAATTCAATTATTGAAACACAAGAATTTAACCTGCTTACTCGAAATGAAACTATTTCAATTTTTGAACTGGGAAAAATATAAACTTGATCGTCAGTGTAAAATTTGTCGTACCCATAAAGTATCAACTTGGCAGTCAATGTAGAATTTGTCTTCTACGAAAATTATGAAGTTGGGAATCAAAGAGTATTTGTCGCTTTCTAATTAGGAGCTGTCATCCTTCTCCAGGTGGCTTCGCAATTTACCATAATTTATTGATGACAATTTATTGATGCTGCTGGCTTAACTTTATTGGTTTTACAAATAACATTAAAAGAAAAATATGCTTTATCATTTGTACTTAATATAAGACCAGAAATAATAATTTAGATAAAGAATAAATTAAAAATCTTTTCACAAATATATTTACCGGAAAAAATATATTATAAAGATTTTAAGTTTATCATTCTATTAAGTTGATGATGATAATGATTGTTAACCTCCATTCAAATCAAATTTGATTTAGTGGATTAAAAAAAGGTAAAGAAATTATTTGGGTTTTTGTTTTTTTAATTTTATTTCTATGTTTGAAAAGCTTTAAGAGAAGTGTTCCTAAATCATTATAATTTTGATGAGTGAAAATGTACAAATATTTTGAAACTCTTGTTTAATGTCAGTGTATGCAAGACAATCTAAGAGAAGGTGATTTTAATCTTCAATCTTTATACTGTCACAAAGATGACAAATTCTTTCAAACCATGGTGTTTTAGGAATTGTCCAACACCCCACTTCACTATGGAGCTCACGAGAGTTTGTCCTTACTTTAGTAATGTTGATTTTTTTTCTTTATGTTAGTCGAAATAAAGAGATGCTTTTGATCTTCTAGATTAGAGTTGATCATCTCCTTATACTATCTTACTTTTCTGTTATCCTCTAATTCTTTATTACACCATAATTTCTCCTTAAATTTAGATGCAATAAAATGATTAATATTATCATTATTTTGCAATGTGACCTCTTCATTTATTTTTCAATGATTTAGCCAAGACTTGGCCTCTTTATGCCAATTTTGCTTGAGTCGCAGGTGGTTTTGACTCGAGTTTGAAGCAATATTAGGAAGCATCGTGTCTTCCATGTTGTTTATCTTGGTCTTGTGCATTAGGTTCCTAGTCATAGTCATGCTCTTAAAAGAGGAAATACTCACTTCTATGAGGAGGATAGGATAGAGTGTATTGCCTTTGATTTTGAGATTATAAGTTATAAAATACTTTTTTATTTGCTCTATCTTTCTCCAAAATTCTTTAGAGACGTTACAACCCCAAACTTCATAACTATATAAGATAACAGGGGTGACGAGACTCTCAAAGAGGAGTTTCTTCTTATCTCATAGTCAAAGGTCTATTGATTTACAAATGTTTTCAAGACCACATAAACTTTCTACTCTTCATTTATCCTTTTCTCAATGCTATAGTTATCTATGAGTTTGTGATGCAGATTGATTCTGAGATATTTGTATGAAGTCGCTTATTCCAAGTTGTTGTTGTCATACATGAAATTAGTGTAAGTGATCTTTTGGATTTAATTACCATAACCTTTGTTTTTTCAGTATTAATAGTCATACTTGTACTGAAACATAAATACTTGAAAAAAAAAAAATTTCTTTCAAGATCGTGGAGGCTCCTCACCATAATAACAATATCATCAACATAAACAAAGAGGATGATGATTATGCCATTATAAAATAAATAAAATAAAATAAAATAATTGTTACTTAAGTGGAAAAAAATAATAATAACTATAACTTATATTCAACAACTTATTCTATAAAATGTAAATAACCCAATCATACATTTTAGAGACTTCTTCTATAAAGTAATAAAATAATATACATAGATTCATTAAGACTGGATGCCATTTGTTGAGACCTCAACAACCCCCCAAGTCCATCGGCTTGGGGCCCCTCCTAAACTTTTCGAATCAAATCTCTTGATTTCTTCATCCATTAACTGTGTTCTCTAGGAGTTTAATCATAGAGTGTTCACTGGTTGAATGGGTAATTTTTGCTCGATTATATGTTATTTTAGTCCACCTCATGTTGCAGTTATGATTGAGTATGCCAGTAGTCTTGTTGAGTTTTTATGCATATCAAAGTGGTTCTTATTGCACATGTCGCAATTGCATCTGCTTTTTAGCCTTTTGATTATGTGACTAACCCTGACTTGTGGAAGTGCCATATATTTTCACCTGAGTTGATTGTAGCATCTGCAAGGCATAAGCTAGCTTTGAATTGTTTTTCAAAAAGAAATGGTACTCTTTCCAAGTACTCAATACCAAGTGTTCCATACATCGGTTGTTTTTTTTTTGTAGGAAAAAATCTTTCAATTGTTGATGGAAAACATCAGTTCTAGTTGGCATCTTGAAATCATGCATAACACAAATGTCATAAGAGTTTACATGATTGAATTTGGGTAAAGCAATGGAAAGAACAAGACCATGGCTTCAATTAAAAAAAAATTGCAAATAATTGTAGGTACTGGTCAAAATGGATTTTATACCTTCAGAATAGGCCCACTATAGATTTTGCAGATTTGTGAATCTAATGCAACAGATAGAATATGAATTTGAGTTCTAAAAGTACAAGAATGCTCATTGGGGATTCCCTGTCAAATGAGCCTCATCACTTATCAAATCTGTCAAAATGATATTGAATGGAGTTGTATGACCACTCATTGGAAATCTATGCCTATCCTTTCTACATCACACAAAAAAGCATCTCGATCGAACATTGTGTTGGAAATTTATAGGTTTTCTAAGTCAAAATTAATCAGGTTACGTCAAGGCCCAAGTTAATCATTCCCCNCCCCCCCCCCCCCTCTTCAAAGTAAGTGCATAATCCAAAAATTCTTGAAGTATCATGGAGTATCCACATTAAGCCAAGGTTTTAGTATGCATCATTATTGAAGTTTTTAGGAGGCACAAAAGACCATTTTTATGGTGATACATAAAAGGAAAAAGAAGTGTACATGAGGTGGAACACAAAATATCAAGCATAAAGTGGTCACATTAAAACATGTTACCATATATTAGACCTTATATTATTTACCATGTCTTAGACCTCATCTTATTAGTCCCTACCAAAGGTGTAGAGGGACTATAGCAATCGATAATTCGTTGACTTCATATTAGTTTGTCCTTTGACTAAAACTATTTGCATAATCTCTATTGTTGGAACTAGAGAACTAAAAACAATGATTTGTATATAATAAAAAATACCATATATGTCATGATCTGATTGGATAACAGATTAGAGGTCTTATTGTCAGCTTCGCTATTCCCAATTTTTTATATGTTATCATATCCAAAGTTTTGATAATCTACTGTCTTTCTAAATTTTTACTATTTTTTTGAAATGTTTAGATATCCAAAGTTTTGAGCAACGAGAGTTAGTTTTTTATTAGTTGACTTCATATTAGTTTGTCCTTTGAGTATTTTGTTTTTTACATAGTCTGTATTGTTCGAACTATTGTTACTATTTTTTTTATTGTTATTATTATTTTATATTATTGTAAAATAATATAATAATTATTTTGTGTACGTAACAGACCTGCCACAATGTATTCTTTCTTAAATGTTTACACAACACGAGGCCCTTTGGCGATCCCGACAGACTTAAATGTTTACCTAACAGGCATCACAACCTTAAATGTTTACTTAACACACCTGTTACAATACAGTTTCCTCCAATTTTTTTATGCAATGTTCTCTATAGTGAATATGAGCAATATTGTTCTCTAGCGGCATTACTGGTTCACTGGTTGATGCTTGCTCATTGCTTGTTCATTGGTTTCTTGTTTTTCTGTTGGTCTTGTTGCAGTTAGCACACTTGGGATTCTGCAACCGCGATTGAAACTGTGCTTATGTCATTCCCCATTGATAGGTGGGTTTCAGTCCCATGTTTAATTTCCTATTTGTTGTTTGTTGTTTTCTATTTGCAGTTTGGAAGTGAGAAATTTCAATACTAGAGATGCCTGAGTCAAAATCCTCTTGCATAACATCTTTGTATGTGAGGAGAAAATACAATTTCCTTTTCTTATATTTCACTATGGCTAGGATGGAGGTGGGTTCTGTGTCGAACATTGGCAATCAGGAACGAGACGAAGACATCATTGCAGTCCTGATTCTCTGGTCGTAGTAGTCACATACAAAGATGGGCTGCAAGAGGATTTTGATCGCTCCCGATATTGAAAAATACCAACCATGCCAACTACATCTTTCTTAATTGTTTACATAGTGGGAGGCCTTTGGACGGTCCTCACATCCTTAAATGTTTACCTGACAAGCCTCATAACCTGAAATGTTTGCTTAACAGGTGTGTTACAATACATTTTCCTCCATTTTTTTGATACAATCTTGTGTGCAATGAATTTGGCCAATATTGTTCTTCAGTGATATTCTTGGTTGATTGGTTGATGCTTTCTCATTGGTCTTCTATATGATGCTTATTGTTGTTTGATTCAACTTTGCAGAGTTGAGGTCCTGCAGTTGCAATTGGGCCTTTTGGTGCTTGTTCACTATTTTGTTGATTGCTTCTTTCTCTTGTTTTCTTCAACTTTGCAAGGTTGGGGTCCTGCATCTATAGTTGGACCTGTTGTTGCAGTTTGCAGGCTAGGGGTTGCACTTCTGTCCTTCCCCATTCACCGGTGGGTCTCGATGTTGCGGTTGCATTCCTGCATTGCTTAAAAGGCCTGTTACAATACATTTTAGTCTGATTTTTTTTGTTTCTTCTACAATGTTGTTTGCAGTGAATATGGGAAATATTGTTCTTTAGTGGCATTACTGGTTCATTGGTTTATGCTTGCTCATTGATTTTTAACTGGTTTCTTCTTTTCCTGTTGTTGTTTCTCTTGTTTTCATGTTGTTGTTGTTGCATTTGGCACGCTTGGGATTCTACAACCACGATTGTAACTGCACTTCTGTCGTTCCCCATTGATGGGTGGGTTTCATTGCTAGGTTTACATTCATATTCATTGTTTTATGTTTTCGATTTCTAGTTTGCAAGTGAAAAATTTAAATATCGAAGATGCCTGAGTCAAAATCCTCTTGCAGAACATCTTCGTATGTGAAGAGAAAATTTGATTTCCTTTTTTATATGTCATTGGGTGTTATGGAGGTGGGTTCCGAGTAGTCACATACAAAGATGTTTTTCAAGAGGATTTTGATCCCTCCCAGTATTGAAAATGCTTACTTCAAACTGGAAAAAAAAAACGCACAACGAATAAGGATGCAACCATTACAGTGAAACTTACCTGTGAATGGGGAGCATAGAAGCACAATTTGAATTGAGAATACAGAATGCCAACTGTGCAAATTGCATCTTTCTTAAATCTTTACACAGTGGGAGGCCTTTGCATGGTCCTCATAGTCTTAAATGTTTTCCGTGTAGGCCTCACAACCTGAAATGTTTTCTTACCAGGCATGTTACAATATATTCCTTCGACTTTTTTTATACAATCTTATCTACAATAAATTTTGGAAATATTGTTCTTCACTGGCATTCCTGGTTGAATGGTTGATGCTTTCTCGTTGGTTCGCTGGATGTTGCTTATTTTTGTTTGATTCAACTTTGTAGAGTTTAGGTCCTACAGCTACATTTGGGACTCTTCGTACTTGTTCACTAGTTTGTTGTTTTTCACTTGCTCTTCTTTGCTTCAACTTTGCAGTGTTGGGGTCCTGCATCCGCAGTTGGACATGTTGTTGTAGTTTGCAGGCTAGGGGTTGCACTTCTATCCTTTCCCATTCACTGGTGAGTCTCGGTGCCATGGTTGCATTCCTGTTCGTTGGTTTTTGTTTACTATTTCCAATTTGCAAGTAAGAATTTTTAATACTGGGAATGACTGAGCCAAAATCGTCTTGCAGAACATATTTCGTATGTGGCTACTATGACCAAAGAAACAAGAGTGTGACATTGTCCTGGTGTTGTTCTTGAGGTCGTTATTCGCCAGAGATCCCATCTCCGTCGCAACCATAGTGACATGGAATATGTTGACAAATCTATGACAACTGCATTCATAAGAATACACAAAAAACATGAAAGAAATCATATTGATACTATGCAAACAATACGTGCACTTGTAAATACATTGCTTACTCTTCAACAAATCTTTGCTCAACAAACAATCAAGGTTGCAATTTCCCTACCCTTAGACTGTGGTTCAAGGAAATGTGTGTTCACAAACACATCTCCACTTGAGAAACACAAATTGGAACATGGTTTTACAGTTGGGCCACCAAAAAATACTATTAAGATAAAATAATATGAAATTTTTTGCAATAGATATAAACAACATCTCTTTTAACTTGAACCAGAGTTTGTCGAGCTCCAACTATATTTCATAGTTGAGAATGTTTTTCCCATATTTAATGTGTTTCTATGGCTTCATAATTATGAAACTAAGTGTTGTTGTGTGAGGGATAAAGTTCTCATCTCCCTTTCTTTTTTCTCTTCTATAATTACCCATTTTTCCCTTTTCTTCTTCCCCTCTATTATGCGTTTCTGGTTCTATACTTAGTCACGTTTCTGTGGTCACTGGTTCCCGGGGTGGAGGAGAACTCAAAAATCCTCATATCCATATATATCTTCACATCATGAGTCCGACCGACCGCCGTTCATTTGCATACTTAGCCAATTTTATGAACGCGGGTTCGCGGATAAGCGCTATCGAACTTTGGTGCCCCGTGTTCGGGGTATACATCTTGCACCCAAAAATTCAGTGATCTACAATTCGACCCTGGAATCCTCAAACTCGCAATCCTGAATCTACCTACGATGACTCCGTCTGATCGACCTAACTTTCCATACCTAGTCGAGTCTTCAAAGTTTCACAGGTTCACAAACTCCCGAGTTCACAAAAGTTTAAAATCATTTTTCTCTCCCCTCCATCCCCGCGACATTCCACCCTTCTTAATGCACACTAATTATGATTTTACTAGTGAAAACTCACCAGACAGGTTCAAAAATATTGGCATTAATAAGCAGAAAGCTCGAGGACAACTCCCATTAAAACGCATTAATGGGTGAATATTATGGGATTTGATGATTTTTTTGCATCCATCTTGAATTGGCAAAAAATGTTGTTGTTGTTGTTGTTGTTGTTTTAAGGCATCATCATAGTAATAGTGAAATATTGTACTACCCCACTGTCATCCACAAACGTGTCATCCACAAAGGTATTGTCGTCATGTCCGTCTTTAATATTGTGCATATATTATAGGTTGTCATATTTGAGAATATGCTTGCATATGGAAATGTTAACTCGTGTTATTAGTGACTATTCAACACAGATATTTGAAAATATTGGTGTTAATAGGAGAAAATATCGAGGACATCTTCCATTAAAATGAATTAAACCAAGATTTACAAAAGATTATACTATCATCCTCCAATGTTCATTTTAAATAATTATTCCCATTTCCCTCTATCATCGAAAACTTGGGCTTTAAGGTGCCTTTGTTGTAATGTTCCTAGTCATCCACATGTAAGACAACTTAGAGATGCCATTCAGGCCCAATTGAAAGATGAGGGAATGGTTTTATGTGATGTCATCTTTGAGTGAATTTTTTTTTATTAGCCAACAAAAACTCAGGCACAAAAAATTCAAGTATCTTATGATTGGTATTCTCCCTGTATTCGATGCTTTGGTTGGTTGAAAGGCCTGCTTGAAGATTTGTATGTTGAAATTCTTGGTTTTTTTATTGGAAATTAGAAGGGAATTTCAAGTCACCTTCAAAATGCTCCTTTGTTGAAGTATATATCTTCTTCCAACAACATAGATTTGATAAGTGTATCAAATTCTGTAGACCACACAAGAATTTATCTTTCATCAGAGGAGTCGCACATATCGTGGCTTGCAAAATCATCTGGAATATTCGGAAATGATGCCAAATATTACTCCATGTGTGAATGTACTCAGAAGGAAATTATAAATTTTGATCCTCACGAATTTGAGAAACTATATGGTTGGTTGAATCAACATCCTAAAATTACAGAAGTTTCTATTTCAAAGTTTGTTGAGTGGCTTCTGGGTGTGGTAACAAAATTGACAGAAAGTCAGATTATTTGTCAAAGTTTGTTCACCGACCTTTGGATGTAGTAACAGACTCCACATACAATCAAATTTATATCGGTACTGCACATTTTTTTCACTATTCCTATGCATATGATTGCATCTGGGTCGAAGATCTTGCTGCTCTTTGCAAGAATATTCTCTTGGTAGTTGAAGGTGGGTATATAACCAGGGAACGAGGCTCTCAAAAGTTTTTGATGCCTGCATCAACATGTAACTGGGAAAATTTAATGGGAAGGAATTATGGATTATGGAATTCACAACACTTTTTGAGTATTACTTTATACTACCACCTTTTGCAAGAAGTTTGACGTGTTCAGGGAATGATTTTTAAAATATAAAACAGTGTATTTTTTTAACACATGGTTGTTTAGAATGCTTTAGGTGTTCTTTGGGATTCACCTCCTTCAAGGATGTTAATTAATCAAACAATTAATATTGCTTGTGCCAATGCAATCGAGCCGTCGTCAAATATGGAAATCACATTAAGACTACAATGTCAGATAATAGATGTCTAACATGTACATAATGTCGAGGTCATCATCGCACAGGACACCCAACATCCAAAGATTTATGGACTCAGAACAACATTGTAATTCTCATGACAAAGAAACACTAAAGTAGATACTCTTTGCAGGTCTGACAATCTTGTAGTCTAAGTTCTTTGACATTGAAATGCCTGCTTGTTCACCGCATTACCGCCCTGCATTCAATGGCACTATTCCCATTTCCACCGCTAGTGTTGATGTATGAAGCTAAAGCTATCTGGAGCCCAGAGTCACCGCCAGTGTGGATGCCTGAAGCTGAAGATACCTGGAGCCTGGGGTCATGACTTGTTACACTTGACATTAGTACCAATAGTGATTGAAAGTTGATTGTATGTCGAGTCTATTAATACATCCAGAGGTCTCTCAACAATCTTTGAGATAGAAGCTAGTTGTCTTTCAAGTCTATTACAACTTTGTCATAAAAGGTTATGTAATTTCAGAATGTTGATTCAAACACACATACAGTTTCTCACCTTCACGAGGATCCAAATTTGTAATTTTCTTCTGAGTATATTTGGGCATGGAGTAATATTTGGCGTCACTTCCGAGTATTCCAGACCATTTTGTAAGCCACGATGTTTTCCACCCCTATGATGAAAGATATATTCTGGTGTGATCTACAACATTTGATGCACTTGCCAAATCCTTTTTGTTGGAAGAAGATATATAATTCAAAAAAGGAGCATTTGGAAAGTGACTTGAACATCCCTTCCAATTTACAGAAATAAAACAAAGAAATTCAACATACAAATATTCAGTCAGACATTTCAACCAAATAGATGATCGAATACAGGGAGAATACCAGTCACAACATACTTGAATTTTTTTTGTCTCAACTTTTGTGGGCTAACATGATTTTTTCCCCCAAAGTTGACGTCAAATAAAACCACTCCCTCATCTTTGAATTGGGAATGAATCAGATCTCTAAGTTGTCTCAAATGTTGATGACCAGGAACATTACAAGGAAGGCACCTTAAACCCCAAGTTTTTGATGATAGAGGGAAATTAACACTTAGCAAAGTATGGAATGTTGAATAAAATGCTCATGCAGGTAGGCCATATCTAGAAGAGACAAACTATTCAAGAAGCTGGGATAAATCTAACTGGCAACACCAATGAATTCCAAGACTCAAAATTGATATTCAACTCGTTGTTTTTAACCAGGCAAGCATTTGATGATCGAGTTGAAATCTATAAAAGACTATCTATAGTCTTGATTCTTGTACATATTTGCTTTTTTTGTCTGTGGGAGCCCCAATCACAGTCATTATAGAAAACACATTTAAATTTTAGATAATATCCACTGAACTATTTCAAGACAACTATTTTGGGAAATAATCTCAGTTGTATTTTGTAACCCAGTTTATTTGAATATAGAATATTTGAGGTTTTTGTATGGTGTTTTCCAATGTTTGATATTGTTTTTCATTTTATTTTGTACTTTTTTTTTAAATTGACTCATTTTCCTGTACATTTATTGATAGATGAATTCAACCTCTTTCTACAAGAATTTAAGACGCTCTTTGATCCGTGGTTAAACATGCACGACAAGCTTTTTTTTCTGTTGCCCAACACTTCGATTTAAATAAAAGCTACTATATTCTCTCCTTACATTTTACATGGAAGAATAATTTGTGACAGGACATAGCTATGTGGCACCCACCTTATACTTAAGAAAGAAATGGGTGCAACCATCCTTCTTTCATTCTTTGGGGTCCCGTAAATAGAATGAATTAATGACTCTATTTCAACAAGGCAACTCAAGTGTTGACATCATGTTCCTATTCAATATTGTGCATATATTACAGATTCTTCTATTTAATAATATCCTTGCATATAAAACATGTTATGTCATATATATATATATATATATATATATATATATATATATATATATATATATATATTTATTTATTTATTTATTTTCTTTCTATTGCTTATGGGTTTCAACGAAATCTGCGAACCGAAAACACCCTACAAATTGGAAGATGCTTTACATTTGGACTTCAAATAATCTATTAAGATATATTAATATGAATACTATTAGAATAAATATAAACAAAATCTCTTTAAAATTGAAGTTGTCTTTGTCGACCCCCAAGTATATTACATAGTTGAGACTAAATGCTCGTTTCTCCCTTTGTTTCGCCTTCTCTATACTTACCTGTTTTTCCCTTGTCTTCTTCCCCTCTATTATCCCTTTGAGGTTCTATATTTAGTCTCATTTCTATGATCATGGCTTCCCAGGTTGGCGGATTGGCAGATTCTCATCTTCATCTATATCTTCACATCATGAGCCCGACCGACCACGGTCCTTTTCAATACTTATACAATTATCTGATCACCGAGTCCCAGGTTAGCGCTATCGAACACTTATTCCCCCTGTTCTGTCATATACATCTTTCACCCAAAAACTTTTGTGATCTACAATTTATGATTTTGCTAGTGAGAACTCACGAGGGGTTCGAAAAGATTGGCATTAATAAATAGACAGTAGATGTTTTTCAGTGAGATACTTACCCCTTTTTCCCTTTTCTTCTTCCCATCTATTGTCCCTTTCTGTTTATATACTTAGTCACCTTTCTATGATCGCGGGTTCTCGGGTTGGAAGACAGAAAAATATTCATCTTCATCTATATTCTCACATGACAAGTCTGACCGATCGTCGCTCCTTTCCATGCTTAGCCAATTTATGGTCACGGTTTTCGGGGTTGGCGCTATCGAACTCTTTTGCTTCTTATTCTGTGATATACATCTTGCAATCAAAACTTTTGTGATCTACAATTCCACCCCAGAATCCTCGAACTCGCATGCTTCACTCTACCCGGGTTCACAAAAGTTTCAAAGCATCTATCGCTTCCTTCCATCCCCACTACCTTTTCACCCTTCCCAATGCACATTAATTATGGTTTTACTAGTGACAAATGAACACAATGGTACGAAAATTTTTGAATTAACAAGCAAAAAACCTCTAGGACATCTCCCATTAAAAAACATTAAATCGCCATTTACAGTACTCAGAACGACCGTCATTCCTTTCCATACTTAGCCAAATTTTTCCACTTGTTCTGTGATGTACATCTTGCACCCCAAAATTCTGTGATCTACAATTCCACCCTAGGCTCCTCCAACTCACAAGCTTTGCTTTACTTGGGTTCATAAAAAATTTCAAACCATTTATGGATCCCTTCCATCCCTGCCACATTGACTCCCTTCATAATGCACATTAATTATTTCGGCCTCTAGATTCTACTTCCATTGTTCCGTGACCTATAAACAACACCCGGACCTCCGCGAGATACAAATTGACTGTCGAAATCCCACATTGTCCCCTCTTTTGTGTTACACATTATGCATTCAAATGATTCGAGCGATACAATTTGATCGTTGGGGCCTCACGTCTTCTGGGGAAACCTTGTCACCCTATTTTGTATCCTTGGGTTGGCGGGATCACAAAATCTCCAATTCCTAGTCACTGCTTCCTGTGCCAGCCACCTTCGTACTTCTTTCCAAATATGAAACAACAGAGGTTCAATGCTAAGAGTTCATCATGAAACAACCCTAAATATCGTCATTAATAAGCAAAAGCATCGAGGAGACAGTCACACTGACTATCCCTACACAACTTGACCAGAAACATGTAGAAAAGATCTTTCCAAGTAATGGGAAAGCCATTACAAATTTCAATATATTAGCAAAAACAAGTTCGAGCTACCATTTACCTATTCCATACTTGGAAACTTTTTCGATTGCGAGTTCCTAGACTGACGGGCTCAAAATTGTGTTTTGAATCTTCCACGACTTTCAAACGATACCGAAGTTCCGTGATATACAATTTGTCTGTTGGAATGCCTCATCATGAGCCCAATCGTCTGTCGTTCCTTTCAATAATTAGCCGCACGTTGGTTGTATGTTCATGACATGGTACATTTCCATGGTTTCACATTCTGCAACCACTGTGTATCGAGTTTGGCCTACCGTTTCCCTATTCCATACTCATACTTAGACACTTTTTCAATTGCGGGTTCCTGGACTGGCGGGCTCAAGTTTGTGTTTCCAATGTGCCGCGACTAGAAAACAGTACCCGAAGTTCCGCGACATACAATTTTTTTGCAGGAATGCACCATCATGCCCTCTTATGTGTTACACATTATGCGGTCAACAATTCCAAGACATACAATTTGACCCTCGGGCCCTCACCTTTGTTGGTTGTATCTTGTAACCCTATTTTGAAGCTCGATCGACCGTTTTCAATAATTAGCCATTCCTTAATTGTTGTTCCCTATCCTTGCCACCTTCGTACTTCTTTCTGGATATGCAATTAGTAAGCTTTAATTCTAACATTTCGTCATGTAGGAACCTTAAACATTTCCATTAATGGGTGAAAGGCTCGAGGAGATATCCCACACTTCTGCAATATACAAATTGACCACTGGACTCCCACATCATCCCCTCTTCTATGTTACACATTTTTCACTCAAAATTTATGAGACATACAATTTGACCCTCGGGAAGTCACGTCTCCTGGGGAACCATTTTCACCCTAGTTTGAAGCCCGTCTGACCGCTTTCCATACTTGCCCATTTCATGGAATCTCTTTTGCGGATCCTCGGGTTGGCGGGTTCATGAAATATCCAATTCTTAGTCATTGTTTACTATGCCTGCCACCTTCGCACTTCTTTCAAAGTATGAAAAAAACAAGGTTTAATGCTAAAAATTCATCATGAAACAACCATATAGACAATCATTAAAAAGAAAAAGGCTCGACGAGACAGTCACATTGACTATCGCTACAAAAATTTCCAAGAAAAATGTAGAAAATATCTTTCCAGGTAATGGGGTATTTATTAAAAATTTCAATATATTAGCAAAAATCAGTTCGGCCTACCATTTCCCTATTCTATACTTAAGCCACTTTTTCGATTGTGGGTTCCCAGATAGGCAGGCTCACGATTTCTCTTCCATTGTTCTGTGGCCTGCAAATAGTACCCAGAGTTCCGCGATATACAAATTGACCTCTAGACTGTCCCATCATGCCCTCTTCCATATTATGCGTTTTGCACTCAAAAATTTATGAGACATATAATTTGATCCTCAGGCCCTCACCTCTAATGGTTGTACCTTGTAACCCTATTTTGAAGCTCGACTGACCACTTTCAATAATTATCCACTCCTTAATTTCTCTTTCTTGTCCCCGTGACCATCATACTTTTTTTCTAAATATGCAATTAGCAACCTTTGATGCTAACAACTCATCATGTAGGAACCATCAACATTGTCTTTAATTAGTGAAACACTCAAGGATATCTCCCATTAATACACATTAAACCAAGATCTGTAGATAGTTATATTATCCCTTCTAATTTTTCATCTCAAATAGCATGGAATGTCTTTCATGGGTCGTCACGTTGGTGTGTTCATGAAATATCCAATCCTTAATTGCTCTTCATCGTGCCCTCCATCTTCGCACTTCTAGGTATGCAATTACTAGTATTTAATGCTAACAACGCATCATGCAACAACCATCGAGATTTTCATTAATGAGTGAAATGATCAAGGAGATCTCCCATTCACATGCATTGGACCAATATTTGTGAAGGGTTATATTATCCCTTCCAACTCTTCATTTAAAACATCGTCTAGAGAAAATAAACGTTCTCATAAGCTTATGGTAGAAAATCGCCACAGTTCTGTGGAGATATAATGAATATCTTTAGACGTGAGGACCAAAAATTCCAGTTGTCCAGGGCATACTCTTACTATTCATCCCGTTCTGCCTAGAATGAAGTGATTTAGACCTATGGAACCTCTCATTTAGGCTATGTCCCTGAGGTTTTTTACTGTAAGGAGGTGGTCTCTTGGTGCACTAAAACATATATTTCAAGCCAAAGAATTATTCCACTACGTGACCATTCTCCCATTTCTTTGTCACCTCGGGTCTTCTGCAAGATGTTAAGATTTTTAGAGCCAAAATTGACCTTCAGAAGAAAAGACTGCAAGCATTTCCTAGAAAAACATGATGACAGGTTGGACCTCTTACCCGAGTTCCTCGAATACCTAACAACAGTTCCTGAAGATATCACAAAGTTGCAGGTCAGTTCCTTTAGAAATCCATTATGGGAAATTGCTTGGCTATTTACAAGAATAATGGGATAGGAGTCCATGACAAGCATTTACTGCATAGTTCTTTATATTTTGTATTTCACAGTCAAGGAACAATCCTTTTTTTATTGGGGGAAGCTAATTTCCATTGAAATCTGTTCCCAATTGTCACGATTCAAAGAAGAGAATAAATTTATATGTCATCCTACTTGATTTGCGTGATAGGACATTGTTGTATGTTTCTAAAACTGTCTCTATCCAAGAATATAAACGATGAATTTGACCTAGTAACATTCTGGTACCAGGCCTTGTGGAGACAAAAGGAATCCCATTATTTTTATGAGGTTTTTAATGACATTGTCTCCGTTTTCAAAGAGTTATTGTTCGGAAATGATGCTCCTCGCATGTCTGGCCATGCAATCAAATTTTTGGATAGGAATTGGACACTTGAGAAAAATGAAAATTACAGTGTAATATTGATCTTTGGCTCCAAGGAAAATCATGTTTTCCTTCCATGTTACATCACAGACAAG
The DNA here is from genome assembly GCA_009831015.1 of Picea engelmannii. Classification (NCBI taxonomy): domain Eukaryota; kingdom Viridiplantae; phylum Streptophyta; class Pinopsida; order Pinales; family Pinaceae; genus Picea; species Picea engelmannii. Next base: position 1,648,171 of record ML777128.1, read on the forward strand.
ATATTTGTTACAGAAATAGCAAGGCAATACAACTACCAGTTGGATTTTTTCCATGGAAATAGAAAAAAACAGTTCATTCCTCTACCCTGTAAATTTGGGGACTTCGTGTTCAGAAACCTCAACAAGATTAATGAATTCACAGGCCATTTCAAGAAATTGAACCTAAAATATGCTGAAAGGCTAAGAGGGTTCGACCCTAATGGGATTTTTTGGGAAAATTTACTAGTAGTTGGCTTTAGAAACTCTTTTATCCATACACGTTTGATCAAATATAGATACAGTGATGAAAACACTCCTACCCCTGACGATGGTGATGTAGAGACATTGCAAAGCACAACTAAACTATACAAAAAATAGGGAAAAGGCTTCGGTGAGAAGAGTTTCCAGTCCTCGGACAACACTCCCAAGAGCATGATATCACAGAGCATCACTTCAATGACCCACCCCAGTAAGAAAGCAACTCAAAAATCTTCAAACAAAGGAGGAGATAAGAACCCTCCTTGCAGAAAAAATGATAGTTCTCACAAGATTCCCATGATGAAGAAGAGAAAAAACATTGTAGGGCAAGCAAAATATCCAGAAACTGAAAGTGAGAACATGCAACTTGAAACTGTTGTGGATGAAGTGTTCCACAAAGTTGATCAACCCACGAATGTGATGCACCATAGTTCAACAATGGAAATAGCTGAGATCGACATTTTTTACGAAGATGAATCCTTCGCATTCCAGAGCATTTTTTTTTACAGCCAATCTAAAAATTTAATTATTGAAAAGAGAGATGTAACAAATAATAAAGGGAAATCTCATTCAGAGATTAACATTAGGAAAATGAAACCATCCCAAATCTCTCGATTTCATCGAGAAATCGCAGATTCTCTTGATGATTCCATTGGAGGAATTGAAGTGGAGAATGCCAGATTGAACGACCGAATCAAGGAATTGGAGGAGGTTTTGATTCCTACCCCATTGTTTGTCGGTTCTTTAGAAAAATTCGTGCCTTCCACCCCTTCATCCAAGTTAAAAGGATCCTCTAGCCTTCTCACATCCTGTATAGGCTATGTAGAGAATAATATCAACAAAAGAATGGTGCTAATTACTGAAACCTGGGAAACATCACAAAATATAGCTTCCTTTTGAACGAGGGAAAATGATTTTCACGAACATTTGGAGGCGGATTTAAAAAATGAAGAACATTTATATCTATGGACGATGATCCCTTTTGAAAACCATGTCATCAACATCTCAGATCTGAAAAGAATACAAGAAGATCTTCCCTCCCCAAACCAGATCAAACAATTAAAAGCATGCTAGAAAGATAAAGTTAAGAACCTACACCTCATTGTCAAATCATGTGAAAAATCCATATTAGAGAAAGAAGTATTATTTAGATACCTAACCCAAATAGACTTAGCTAGAAGTACCAACTAGGTTCAAGACCCAAAATTAATCCTCAACTCATTGTCCTTAACCAAGCAAGCCTTCGATGAACAATTTGATATTTTAAAGGGGTTGTATTTAGAAACGTTTTATGACATCCTTGAATATGGTCAAGATGACATCGAGAACTGACTAGTGGACTATTCAACACACAACCAAGAAATTGAACAAGCTCTGCATAGTATTTCTATCGATCTAAGGAAATTTGAAAACGATATTTTCAACATAGAAATCCGGGATGAAATCAACATGGCCCCCATGAAAAGCTACATTGAAGAATGGCTCCAAAGGAGAATGGACAAGCTCACCGATGAAGGGAAACAACCGGTTGGCACGATTCCAGTGGTCGTCGATGAGAGAAACAAAAAGGCATCATCTTCATAGTAAATCTATATTGATAACATCTTGCTTTATTTATCAATCCAGTTATTCTACCAATTTAAATAGAAATATCTAACCAAAGACTGATAACTTCCAATTTGTACTTTTCATGTCTTCCTCTCTACTATCCCACACTTCTTATTTCTACAATATTCTTTCTTGTACTTATTTATTTTATGGTCTACAGGAGCCCCAATCCCAGTCTATATGACAAACGAATTTAAATTTCCAAAAACATGTAACCGATTCTAGAAATATGTAACAAACATTATTAAATTTTGATAAATTTCAAAGAAAACTAATTCGGGAACAATTTTGACGGTGCCTTGTGGGATGCTTTCAAAATGCTAAATTAGTTCTCTTTATGCATATTGATCATCTTCTTTTACTTTTATGTGCTCATAATTTTGTTTCTTCAACTATGTTGGATGTCAGGAAATTGTGTTTATTATATTTGAATGTTTAATGTGTGTGATTCGAGGTCCTTTTTTCTAGGAACCTTTATTTCAAAAAAAAATAAAAATACTACCATCCTTTTTTATTGCTTCAAGCCATTGCAACAGAAATTTTATAACTCCCATATTTGAACTATACATGCCCTAGGAAAAAACTTAAACATGAGTATCACATCTATAAAAAACATAGTAGGATTGACATCCCCGTTCACATATTAACCCCATATTAATATAATATTATGATTAACTAATTCAGGAGATTCTTCGAGGCACCGGCCTTATTGTCACAGTGACATTCTCCTCGAGTCATCTACCTGCCTGATGTCTTATGGATGGCGTGTGACACACTGGCATGAGTCATCTTTTGCATGGATACCACCTGTACTTCAAGTTGCTTCCCACGTGTCTTTTCTACTTCGTTCTTCTAGTTCTCCCTCGGTCCCACCATAGGAGTGCATTTATTCCCATTCCAACCTGGCAGAGACTACACTTCCATGAAACACTTGTTTACCATGAGAAACATGGACCTTATCTTAAATTCACTCCTATATGTATCACCCTTAAAAACAATCTTGCCTGACATGTATGCACATAAAAACAATTTCCAATGTGATACCATGTATCGGTCTCAAAAACAAATCTTGTCTAAAACATGTGTCACACCACAAATTAAAATAAAATCTAATGCGATGTGTAATGCACCTCAAATGAACTCTAGTGCAAAATGTGTATTTCACCATATATATATATATATATATATATATAATGTGAAATGTGTGTCACACCTCAAATGATATCTAGTGTGAAACGTGTGTTGCACCACAAAAAAAATCCAACATGATACTTGTGAAGAGGTGTGCATGAGACAAGTCTTCAAGTTGGATTTTCATAATGCAAAGTTTTAAGGGAGGTGTGCATAAAACAAGTCTTAATAATTGTACATAAAACAAAACCCAATGAAATGTACCGTATTAGGGGAATTTTGAGATCTAAAATGGTCCTCCTAAGAAATATAATAAAAAAAATATGAGTTAGTCATTTTGTGGAGAACGGATATTTACAACTCACCTCTTACACTATAATATATTTAACTATGGTTAAGTTAAATTGAATAATGTCTAGAATAAAATTAATAAAGCACCATCTATTTCTCTGACTATAAATAAAAATACTTTTAGGAATGTGATTTACTTTTAATAAGAAATATAGTACTCATAAAGTAATATTGGCATAATAAATAATAATGTAGTAATTTTTTAATATAACACATGTTATGAACCACACATTCATTTTTCGAATTGGGAAATATTAAGTGTGACTAATTAAAATAATGAATACATGGTTCATAACATGAATTGTAATCACAAAGTCAAAGTAATATATGAATATATATTCATGTTATAAAAAACATATTCTTATATTAGTTAATCTAATATATTGATGTGTGCTTCTCACATATTCATATATTAGTGTAACTAATATATGAATACAAAGTTCCAACATATTCATATATTAATTAAACGAATATGTCATAGATTATATTCACAAAGTCAAATTAATATATGAATATGTATTCATGTTATTAATCATGTATTCATATATTAGTTAAAATAATATATTAATACATGGGTTTTAGATTATATTCACAAAGTCAAATTAATATATGAATATGTATTCATGTTATTAATCATGTATTCATATATTAGTTAAAATAATATATTAATACATGGGTTTTGTTCACAAAATCAAACTAATATATAAATATGTATCTATATTATGATTCACTTATTCATATATTAAACTAAAATATGAATGTGTGGTTCTCACTTATTCATATATTAGTTTACTAATATATGAATAGGTTGGAACCACACATTCATATATTAGTTAAATTAATATATGAATACACGGGAACCATGTATTCATATATTAGTGTCACTGTTATGATCCAGATATTCATATATTAATTTGTTGGATTATTAAGAGGATGGGGAGTGAATCAATAGTTAACAATTTATACTACTTTTAACCACAATTTATATTCCTTTAACTTATTCAATCATGTTCATCATCAATATATTATTGTATCATAAATATTAGCATCCATTAGTGCATAATAAACAATAATAAAAACATCCACACAATACACAGTAGACCAAGATTTACGTAGAAACCCGATGCAGTAGAAAACCACATAATATTTTTCTTAAATGTCAAAGAATTACATTCAAGAAAACACCAACTTCCAATTCTCTAGCTCCAACTAGAAGGAGGCTCCAACCCCTTAGTTTCTCAAGTTCCAACCTGAAGGAAGGTCCAACTCCCTAATTCTATGGATCCAACCAGAAGGAGGCTACAACCCCCTGGGTTCTCTGTCTACAACCAGAAGGTGGCTAAAACCACTTATTTCTCAGGATCCAATCTAAAGGAAGCTCCAACTCCCTGATTCTTCGACACCAACCAGAAGGAGGATACAACCCTCATTTCCTTGCCCCATCCTGCCACCCTGAAATATAAATGTCAAATGTAGACAACCTGTCACTGTCACTGAATCAACAACCTATAACAACTTGTACCAATCAACTTGCACCAAAAAACTTGTAACAACCCGTACTAACGACTTGTACAAAAAACTTGTACCAACAACCTGTACCATCAACAAGTGCATCAACCATGCACCGAACCTCTATAAATAACCTATCAAAATAGCCTATCCAAACACCATGTCACAACAACCTGTCTCATCAATCTCATCAACCAAATCAGAATACTCACCAAGATCCATCACTAAGACAACTCTCAACCATATGCACAATATCACCAAGATGTACATCAACCAAGACTACTTACAAACATCAACAAGATTTACCACAATCAGTATATGCTTTTAAAAATATACGAAGTCATATATGCCACATCATCCATAAACCATGTGCCAACAATACTACTAACAAGTTCCTCTAACAATGTACCAAGAATGTACCAATCATGTATCAACAAATAAAACTATAACTCATCAAGATGTACCAACATCACCATACTCTACACCTCATGTATGTGCCATTTCATAAACTATATGTCCCAACATATATCTCAACCATATACCAAATACATATACCAAGATATCTAACAAAAGTCCTCTATCAATAACTCATACTATCCATGATCCAAATACCATAAACCCTCACATCAAATTATGTGCCAAACCTTCACTCTTATGTAGCCTTAAATGTGTACTAATCATATACCAAAGACATATACCAATGTAACCAAAAAAAGTTCTTTATCAATATATCATACTATCCATGATCCAAATACCATAAACCCTTACATCAACAATGCATCAAACCCTTATTGTAATGCAACCTCAAACTGTACAAATAAATTCAACAATACACCTTAACAAAAAACCCTCAAACATGTACCACTCATAATACAATCATATACCAAAACCACTAACCAATGCCTCTCATAATGCACTACAAGATATGTCAACAAATCAAACTAAGTGCATCAGCAATGTAATTCACCATATTTGTCTCATAATCATTCACTACAACAAGTAATATACAACAATAGTACCTTTAGGAATATGCCCAAACTCACAAGACCATTCCTCGTCCATATACAAGTATATGCCTCAAATATATATCCAAATATGTGCTTATGACAAGGAACCATAACACTACTGAGAAAGTACTAACATGATAAAAAATACCCTAACAAAAATACCTCAATCCATACACTAGGGTTTGTACCATGCATCCAAGATATGCCTCAAGCATATGCTCCAAAATTAAACTATGCATCATCATCATACACCCTTCAAAATATGCATACACTCATACATGTATCTCTATGACTGACCTGGAACATCAAAGCACTGATATCATTACTTTTCTCAACATATGTAGCCTATTACTAGCCGTTTTTCCCCAAATTTACCAGTGCCTCTCTTGTTGCACACTAGTTGACCCGTGAAGATGTCTCGCTAGAAACATATGGGATGACCCGAGAGGTCCTCAATAATTATGGTTTTTCAGAAACCCTTTCCCTATGCAGCTTTGAAACTTGTTGTCACACTTTCTTCATTTCCTCAACTTCATGCAACCTCAAATTTATCAATTATGCCTGCAAAAACCTTTCACAAAATAGATATTCAACTAAATTCAATAGGTGTTAATAAGAGTCCCTTTCTCTCTTATTTATACTTTTCCAAGTGCCTTCTTATAGAAGTTTCCATGTAATTGTTTTACCTATTTTATGTCTTCTAGGGATAACCTGCTTTATTTAATTAGTCAAATCATAACTTCTTTACCCTCAAATAACATCTTGTTGTAACCACTTTATTATTTAATTAATTTATTTTGAAACCACTTTACCCATGATTAACTCCTAGTTGCAACCAATTTGACTAGTAAACGTCTTCTAGGAACTTCTAGAATAATTGACTTCTTTGACCTTGTATGGGCTTCTAGATAACTCAAAAGGGTTCTCCAACTTCACAAAGACATAAATCCCTAATTGTTAGGAGTTATGTGATATACCACATATCACTGGAAACGACATGACACATACTATCCATCCAAAATAGTCTCACTTGCAAAATCACTAATATTCATGTCTTAATTCCTCAAACAAACTCAAGTTCCTTAACCACACCTCTGGGGTTACCAGAATGTGCTACCAGACATACTCAAGGGTTGACATCAATATCTAAGGGTTGAAATAAATCTACGATATTACTCTCTAATGGTTGACATCAATGAAAACCAACTACCCAAAGCAAATGTCTATCAATCTAAACCAATTGTCCAACATAGTTGACAACTAATATGTGAATGTATGGTTTATAACATAGGCATGTATTCATATATTAATTTGAATTTCAAAACATATCCATGTTTTTGTTTTTTAAATCAAAATAGAAAATATTTTATTTATCATAATTAAGAGCTACAGCCAAGATAACCGAAGATACATAAGACTTTCCAATGTTTCTCAAGAAAAAAATAAGAAGTTCTCTCTCGCTATAAATATTTTTTACAATATACATTCCAGGTTTTCTTGCAAGTATCCTATTTGAAAAAAACACATAAATCATGTTGACATTAAAATACATAATAATTAATGGAAAAATTGGAAAAATTGGTTACTATTTTCTTCCTCCTAGCCAAAATATGAGGGGGGGGGGGGTTGTTTGATGCTCAATTTCCTTTGATTCCTTCAATTGGTGAACTATTAATCTTCTTTGATATTGTTTTGGGAAGAATTGTTGGATATCTCATTGTTTGATGACGTGGATAAAGATTCCTTGCAAATATTTAGATCCATATTCCATAGCATATTACTAGAGTCCTCTTCTTTTTATGGACCAATAAAATCAAAATGTTTGCATGTTAAGAGAAACAATGGTGCTCATTTTCATGCACTTTTGTTGTCACTGAGAATAACAAGGTCATATATATTGAATGATTTCTTCATTCCTTCTTAGAATTATCCTAAATTTCATAATGTTTCTATTCTCGACGAGAGATATATTTACCATCTAAGCCAGAAATTATATGGAAAGGGTATAGAAGAGGTATTTTTCCAATAGAACATAGAATGAGCCACTAGGAACCTTGCACTCACTTTGAGACTTGAAGATAAAATACAAACTAGAGCCCAAATTGTCCCCTTGATGTTCCCCGACGAGGGAAAACTTGGGATTGTACAAATAGAGAAAGAGAACCAAAAAAAGAAAAAGAAAACAAAACCCATAATTCACAATGAACTTCTCACGAAAGAGCAATAGATGCCTTCATGATAAGCCAAAATTTCTACCTTTTCCACCTTCTTGTGAGAAGTTCCCCCATTTGAAAATGTATAACAAAAAATAAAACACTTCCAAGGTGAAAAGTTAACAATTTCTATGGTGTCATCCACCGCCAATACTAGACTGCATTTGCACCCAATTCAAGAGCCTGAACTCTCCATTATCCCATATAGGTGATGGTTTTTCAATACAAGGAATTCAATAGTTGGAGCATTGTTAATTGGATGATTGTCATGAAGACTGATGGATGTCCTTGGTACTCCCATGCCAATGCAAATGAGTTGATGTGATAATTTTTGGTTCATGTGAAAGTTTAATGATGATTAATGTGCCAAACTATTTCAACCTTAGGGGATAATACAACTAAATTGGCCCCCATTTTTCATATAATCACCCATACTTAGTTAGTGGCTTTGTTATCCCATATATCTTCTATAGGATTCAATTCTAATTTTACATGATAATATGAATATTTGGATAAGGATCTTGCCTCTTTCTTTTTTCGAGCGATGGAAACTACCAATTTACTATAAAATGGTGGAGTTTTACCTAGCATTTATTTGATAACCACCACATATTCCCCTATGATTATCAATGCCTTGACCTTGGCTTCTTTGGAAAAAATAATTTCATGCAAGAGCGCATATGCCTTAGCCTAACTGTTTGAAGCTTTATGATGAATACAAATTCCGGGGGTCCTTCAAATCATGTTTTTTGAGATCTTGATCCTCAAACCTGTGGGTTACAGGCCCATGAAATGGACTGAAATTAGTTCATAGAAATAATGAACCTCCTCAATCCCCTTGAGAATAAACTCGATATTTTGTTGACAGACTGATCGTCGCCTCCCCTTATAAAGTTCATAGGAAGTTTACCACTTCTCGATCTATGATCACATGCACTCCAGATCCAATCCCATGGCTCACTCCTATTTTAAGTAACGTTCAACACCAAGAACTCATTCCACACAAATGGATGGTCAGATATGTCTTTATTCATGATATTGAGTTGTAATGCTCTTTTTCTGTGCCAAGGCTTAATCCCTATCAGATACTAATTGTAACACACCTTTTTGCATAGCTCATATAGACATTAAATAATCCCCATGCATTTAAGCAAAGAAATACATTTAAGCTCAGAGTAAACATATTATTTACTGCTATAATATACAATCACTAACATTAACATTAAATTGATATGCACAGTAGAATACATGATAGTTATAATTACACAAAGATGCAGAATTATGAATAAAACATCATCTGATACTTATCTTTGAAAACCTTGGCGATTCCACCAACCACGTGCAGGACTTCCACGAACCTCCCAGCTTTAGACCACACTACTCGTCAGCTCAACAGTGGGTCACCCCCGAGATGGGACTAAGCTCCACCCCAAGGCAAGGAATCTTAGGCTAGGCTGAGGTTACAGGGAAAACAACACAGAAAGACTGGAAGGATTCTTCCTAGGATGCCATCTTACGCCCACTACTTCCAGACACTCATTCCCCACATGCATGTTCTGCCCAAGAGTATACACCTTCACAAGCACAGTCCATCGATGCTACACCTCCCTCTCTAGGTCTCGACAATAGGTCGGATCAAGAAGTCTCAGAGCCCAAAGTTGGTGTTGGACACTCTCTGGAAGAAACCACTTCCAACAAACTCTCTTACCTGGAAAGAGTTTCTCACAAGCCTGACAACCTGCCTCTTCCAACAACAGTCACCTCCCTCACCTGGAGAGAGGTCATACACAGGCTCAATCATAACTTGCACTGGCCAGCAAGCCATGCACAGTCCATCTCTGTGTGGCCACCACAACCAACCAGGAATACAGACACGGGCTTCCCAAACAGGCTCAACAATGACAGCAAGGTCTCACGGTGATGGTTTTTAGGATTGTGTGACAAGAAATTCCCATAGGGATCGACATGGAATCCACGACTCAGAATGGAGAGGGTGAACCCAGCTTTTCAAAAACGAACACAGGCTTCTCGGCTCTAAGAACAGAGGGTGTACATGGATTTTCAGAAACAAACACGGGATTTTCCGGCTCTCGGGAATGCACGAGGTATTCTTGTAGAGGTTGGGTCGGTCGTACTATTCAGAGCTCTGTACATGCTTAGGCAGTCAGGTGGAATGGAGGAGGGATCCCTCTCACGGCTCATCTTAGTCATTTTATTTCCATGCACCAGGGTTGACACTTGTCACCCCTGGAACTGCATGCATTCCATCAACATGCATCCCCTTTGCACGTTTTCCCCTTGCCAGGAACTTAGGATTAAAAAAAACATAAAATGCACATGTTCTTTGGAATAATATTTTATTATTATTCCAAAGGCTTAAGCCCCTTTTCCCACCTTCCAGCCCCTAATTCCTTGCCCACTCTGTGGAAGCTCAGTCCCCCATCACTCATTCATCATGGTTAGTCTTCACGTGGTGGTGTTTATATTTTATTAATGTGCTGAATACATACAGGTACAAAAACAAGCCCTTGGCCTCCAACCCTTAAGCTCTCTGGCCTAACAATCTCATAAGCCCACCAACTTATACAAACTTGGCTCACCAGCCTATAACACATATTTACAATTCATTTCATACATCATATTTACAAGGGCTCGGTCTTGGGGACACTACAATCCCCCTCCCCTTATTTCTGCATTGTCCTCAGTGCAACCTTACACTATCTCTGCAAGCTTTTCAAAATTTTCAATGTGGGTACTCTACCCGTATAACCTCTTCATGCTCCCATTTCGTGTCCTTGAGACCGTGCCAGGTCCACTGGACCTTTACAATCTCTATAGCTCGATTCCAGAGTTGTTTTCTTTTCCTATCCAATATGCGCACATGATGCACTTGCAGGACACCTTCTGGTTCCACCTGAATCACATTCCAATCAATAACATGATTAACATCAGGTATATATTTCTTAAGCAGTGAAACATGAAACACATTATGTACAGTCATAGATGTAGGTAATGCAAGCATGTATGTAACTGGCCCAATCCTTTCAAGGATTTCAAACTTCCCACAAAATATCATTGCTAACTTGGTGAAACTTCCCAACTTCAGGGAACTCCTGTTAGTTTTCACTTTCAGGAAAACATGATCACCCACTTTGAATTCTATGTGGGTTCTATTCTTATCAGCACAACTTTTCTTCCTGTCCTGGGCATCTTTCAAATTTTGTTTAATTTTTATCATTTGGTCCTCCATCTCCTTGAGCAACTCTGGCCCAACTACTTCTCTATCAGATGGATTATCCCAGCTCACTGGAGTGTTGCAGTTTCTTCCATAAAGTGCTTCAAATGAGCTCATCTTCAACGATGCATGATACCCATTATTGTAGGTGAATTCTACCAAATGCAGGTAGTCTTCCCATCTTGATGTTTTGCCCATCACGTACATTCTCAGCATGTCCTCTATTACTCTATTCACCCTCTCTGTCTATCCATCAGACTCGGGATGTTACGCTGTACTAAAATTCAAATTCATTATGAATCCTTTGAACAGTCCTTTCCAAAAATTTGAGGTGAATTTTGGGTCCCTATCAGACACAATCGTTTTAGGAATTTTGTGCAAGCATGCCACTTCTTTTAAAAATATATCAGCAACATCTGCTGCCTTGTGAGTGGTTTTCAGTGGAATAAAATGGGCAGCTTTTGTAAGCTTGTCCACCACCACCATGATTGAATCATGTTGCTTTCTTGTTCTGGGCAATCCTGTGATAAAATCCATTATCACCACTTCCCATTTCCACTCAAGAATGGGTAAAGGCTACAACAACCCTACTGGGTGCCTATGCTCAGCCTTAACTTTCTGGCACTCCATACATCTGGTGATGTATTCAACGATTTATTTCTTTAGACCCGACCAAAAATAATGTCTTTTGACTACTGCCACAGTCTTCTAATATCCAGGATGTCCAACATAAGCCACATTATGCATTTCTTTTAGAATTCCCAGCTTCAATTCTTTGACATTGGGTACATACACTCTGTTTTTATACAGAAGTAAGCCCTCAGTTTCCAAGGTGTAACTTCCCTAGGTTTGTGGTCTCTCACGCTGCTGTAGCTTTTCTACCAGACCTCTGTACTGCAAATCAACATTTGCAGCTTCCAAAATTATGTCCTTAATCTCAGTCTTGTACATGCTAATGGCTGTAGCATGTAATTCATGCACTTTTTTGCTGAGTGCATTAGCCACCTTATTTTCATTCCCTTTGATATGCTTGATATCAAAGTCATATTTACAGGAAAACTCCAACCATCTAGTTTTTCTGGCATTTAAAGTCGGCTGATCAAATAAATACTTCATACCATTGTGGTTTGTTCTCAATTTGAATCTCCTTCCCATGAGGTAATGTCTCCATTTCCTCAATGCGTGGACGATTGTTGCCAGCTCTAAATCGTGAGTGGCATAATTCCTTTCATGCTCTTTCAACTTTCGGGACTCATAACAAATTACAAATCCCTCTTGGATGAGAACTCCTCCCAGCCCCTCCTTACATGCATCTGTGCACACCACAAACTCCATATTTGGATATGCAATCCTCAGGATTGGAGTGCTATTTAACAGTTTCTTCAATCGCTGGAAGCTGCTCTCACACTCTTCCGTTCACTGAAACTTCTTCTCCTTCCTTTACAAGGAAGTGATAGGGTGAGCTATCTTTGAGAATCCTTCTATAAATCTTCTGTAGTAACCCTCCAGACTCATAAAATATCTAACCTCCACCACATTCCTTGGCACTGACCATTCTTGAATGACCTCGACCTTTTTAGGATCCACAACGATCCCTTCTTCTGATATAATGTGTCCCAAGTAATGAATCTTCCTCTGATAAAATGAGCACTTGCTAAGCTTGGCATACAACTGATGTTCTCTCAAAACTCGCAACACCATTCTCAGGTGTTTCTCATGCTCTTCCTCTGACTTGGAATACACCGAGATGTCATCCAGGAAGACTATGACAAACTTGTCCAAATAGTCTCTGAATACACCATTCATTAAGCAGATGAAAACAACAGGTGTGTTTGACAATCCAAATGACACCACTGTGAAATCATAATGACTGTACCTTGTTATAAAGGAGGTCTTGCTGATGTCCTCCTCATTTATTCTCACCTGGTGATATCCAGATTTGAGATCTATCTTTGCAAATATTTTCGCACCCTTCAACTAATCGAAAATATCATCAATCATTGGCAGAAGATACTTGTTCTTGACAGTTACCTTATTCAACTGTTGGAAATCAATGCACAGCCTCAATGTCCCATCTTTCTTCCTCACAAATAGGACTAGGGATCCCTAAGGTGACACACTGGGGTGAATTTACCCCTTCTTTAGAAGCTCTTCAAGCTGCAATTGCAACTCTTTCATCTCTAGCGTACTCATTCTATAAGGAGCTTTCGAAATAGGAGCTGCTCTTGGCATCAAATTTATAGAAAAATCGATGTCTCTCTTCGGAGGTAGTCCAGGTACCTCCTGAAATACGTCCTTGAACTCTGTGAATACTTCATGGTCTCCAATCTTTGAGACTACATCTCTGGATGCTTCTTCCACATGAGATGCAAATAATTGACAACCTTTCCTGTAGCACTTCTTCAGTTGCATGGCTAAGATTTCTCTAACAACCACATCTTTGGGAATTCCTTGCACTGATTTCTGATTTCCTCCTTCATCCAGGCATGTGAACTTCTTGTTATGATAGTCCAGAAGGGCATGGTGCCGGTCCAACCAATCCATCCCAATTAAGTAGTCATAAGACCCTAAAGGCAGAATATTTAATTCAGTCTTAGTGCTCAATCCACCCATGTCCATTGAACAGGACTTAACCAATTCAGTGACCTTCCTTTTGGTTCCTGTGGCCAACTGCACTAGCCAAGGCTTTTCATGTTTGCTTCTTGATAAATGCAAACTTTCCACCACCCTAGGATCTACATAACTATGGCTATCCCCTGAATCAATTAAAATAATAAGTGGTCGGTTGTTAATAATACCTTCCACTTCAATCATGTGCAATTGAAATTCTTCTTGCTTGTTGTCCAGGGCTGCGTAGATCCTTGGTATTCTGCTGCCCATGTCCTCCACTATTTCATCTTATTGAACAGTATGGACAACTCTTGCTTTTCCATTTTTATGGGGACAATCTATGTACTTGTGGTTTCCTTTACAGCCCCAACACTGAATGGGCGTCTTTCTCTGTCTTTATGCTCCCTCTTCAGTCATTCTCAGCTCTCTAAACGATGGATGTCCTTGAGGATTATTTCTAAAAAAGGGAGGTTTGTTTCCCTTCTGCCTCTATTCCTTCTTACACTTCCTCTGGTCATCCCAAGCCTTCCGAAAGGTAGGCTTTCCTCTTTGCTGTTCAAATAAGCATTTATCCCTTCTTATGGTTTCTTCCATAGTCTTAGGATCATCATACTGAATCTTGTCACCCATGGAAGGTGGCAGTCCACTCAAATATCTTTGAATCTTGATAGCCTCGTCTTTGATGAATGGAACATACTTCAGTAGTTCCAGAAAACTTCATTCGTACTCATCAATGATCATGTTGCCCATCTTGAGTTCGAAGAACTCCTTCATATTTCTATCATATTATATTTTAGTCAGGTATTTCTTCTTGAAATACCTCTTAAACTCCTTCCAAGTGACATCTTTCTCTCTAATGCGTTGCACTTGCACAAACTAATCCCACCACATGGATGCTTTTCCTTTCAGTTGATACATTGCAATTCTTCCTTTTGCATGGGCGGAATAATTCTACAGTTGGAAATATTTCTTCATGCCAAGAAACCATGTCTCGACATCTTCCTCCTTCTTATGTTCTCCATCAAACTTTGGAGGCTTGATCTTGTTCGTCTCCCCTTTCAATTCATCCTTCCTAGATTTTCGGTGTTTTCTAGTAGGAAACGGGCTTGAACTACTACATGTCTCCCTACTGGAATGCTTTTGGGAGTGACAATGATGTCTTCTACCACTCCTTGATCTTCTTCTCCTCTCAAGGGTCCTGACACTTCTGGATCTCCTTTTTCTCTCAGGGGTTCTGCGACTCTCTGTCTTGCTTGAGTCTCTCCCCTTCTCCAATTTCCTTTCTATTCTTTCCAGGCTCTTCAACATTTTTAAGTTTAATTCACCCTGTCGATCCCTAACTTTCACGAGATTTCAGCTATCATCTTGGCATGCCTAGGCATCTCTTTGCAATCCTTCAATGATTTTCATTATGTTCCCTTCATTGTCTAATTCTCTTCCATGCCCATTGGAGTTGGATCCTTCGACTCCCAGGTTTACATCTCTTCCTTCTCTTTCGTCCTCTGAAATGGAGGCAATCTGCACCTCTTCCATTTCTATACTCGACGTCGATTAACTGGTGTCCTGACACTCGCTGAACTCTACACATGCAATGTGCAATCAATCCGAAGTTTCTCAGTCCTTAAACCTTTAATAAAATCACAATAATCATAAACCAACATGAGTGAGAAACATTTGACTTCACAAGATTTTCTGAGCTCTGTTGGCTCTGCAATTTTCAGGACTTCGGTTTTCCAATACCCAAGAGTTCACTATGCAGTGACTCCTAACTTCTTGTCACTACAATCCCTGAAATCTGAAATTTCAGTTTCCTTTCTCTCTAGGCCCACAACACAGCTATCGCCCTTAAAACTTGTTATGGTTCTTCAGTCTCCAATGGCTTCGAGACTTCGGTACTTCGAGTTTCAGGACTTTGTGTTTTCGGTACCCAGTAGTTCACTATGCAGTGACTTCCAACTCCTTGTCACTACAATCCACGAAATCTGAAATTTTGATTTACTTTATTCTCTGAGCCCACAACACAGTTGTCGCCCTTAACCAAAGTGGCGCATGGCACATTCCGGAGGATCCACGTCTCCATCGGTGACGTCTTTAGGTCCCACAACTCTCGCCTGTCTTTTCAATTCTCTGGCACGTGGTACACATCCATGCACCCACGTCCATTCCAAGCAAAAATCCAACGGTTAGGTCCCCTCTCAGATATATGGCGCAGATCTTTTTGGCGTTTCTGGGTTTCAAGCATCGGGAGTCCGTGTATCCCATATCTCGAACTTTCATTTGCCAAAATCCTGAAATTATGGTTTACTCGTCAACTTGATCCGACAATCAACTCCCTTCCTACGATCTATGGTGTAGATCATTTCAGGATTTCAAGTTTTGGGTTTCGGAGGTGTTCACCTCCCTCACTTCCCATCTCTCAACTTTGTGAAATCTGAAAGGTTTTTGTGACTAACTTGAGCGCGACTCCTCTAGATCTAACGATCGAGCCTTCCTCCCATATCTACAGCGTAGATCTTCTAGAGTTTTCGGGAGTTTGCGTATCGCAATTCCCATGCTCTTTTGCAACTCCAAAGGGTTTTTAAACCCTGTGCACATTTTCCAGATCTAATGGTCACGAGGTTTTTCCTTCCCTCCCGAACAAATCCCAAGGCTCCAACACTTTTTTTGTGGAGTCCTCTCTCCCTATAGCCATATACCACACCGGTTACGGTTTCACAACACCGCTATACCTCCTGAGATTGTAGGCACGGTCAAGTAACTCCTTAACACTCCGGATCATTCCAAGGTCTAGAATTGGTCCTCCAGACACAATTTCTCCTCACATCCTCGATCCAAAGACCACTCAACTGGCCCATCTAGGCTCATTGTCGAAACTGTGGGCTCTGATACCAAATTGTAACGCTCTTTTTCTATGCCAAGGCTTAATCACTGTCAGATACCAATTGTAACACACCTTTTTACATAGCTCATATAGGCATTAAATAATCCCCATGCATTTGAGCAAAGAAATACATTTAAGCTCAGAGTAAACATATTATTTACTGCTATAATATACAATCAATAGAATTAACATTAAATTGATATGCACAACAGAATACATGATAGTTATAATTACACAAAGATGCAGAATTATGAATAAAACATCATATGATACTTATTTTTGAAAACCTTGGCGATTCCACCAACCATGTGCAGGCCTTCCACGAACCTCCCAGCCTTAGACCACACTGCTCGTCAGCTCAATAGTGGGTCACCCCCGAGCTAGGACTAAGCTCCACCCCAAGGCAAGGAATCCTAGGCTAGGCTGAGGTTACAGGGAAAACAACACAAGAAGATTGGAAGGATTCTTCCTAGGATGCCATCTTATGCCCACTACTTCTAGACTCTCATTCCCCACATGCTTGTTCCACCCGGGAGTATACACCTTCACAAGTACAGTCCATCAGTGCTACACCTCCCTCTTTGGGTCTCGACAACAGGCTAGATCAGAAAGTCTCAAAGCCTGAAGCTGGTGTTGGACACTCTCTAGAAGAAACCACTTCCCAACAAACTCTCTCACCCGGAAAGAGTTGCTCACAGGCCTAACAACCTACCTCTTCCAACAACAGTCACCTCCATCACCTGGAAAGAGGTCATACATAGGCTCAATCACAACTTAAACTGGCCAGCAAGCCACGCGTAGTCCAACTCTCCGTTTCCACCACAACCAACCAGGAATACAGACATGGGCTTCCCAAACAGGCTCAAGAATGACGGCAAGGTCTCATAGTGATGGTTTTCGGGATTGCATGACAAGCAATTCCCATAGAGATCGACACAGACTCCACGGATTAGAATAGAAAGGGTGAACCCGACTTTTCAGAAATGAACACAGGCTTCTCGGCTCTCAGAACAGAGGGTGTACACGAATTTTCAGAAACAAACATAGGATCTTCCTGCTCTTATGAATGCATGAGGTATTCTTGCAGAGGTTGGGTCGGTCATACTATTCAGAGCTCTGTACACGCTCAAGCAGTCGGGTGGAATGGAGGAGGGACCCCTCTCATGGATCATCTCAACCATTTTATTTTCATGCACTAGGGTTGACACTTATCACCCCCAGAACTGCATGCGTTCCATCAGCATGCATCCCCTTTGCACGTTTTCCCTTTGCCAAGAACTTAGGATAAAAAAAAAAAACATAAAATGCACATGTTCTTTGGAATAATATTTTATTATTATTCCCAAGGCTTAAGCCCCTAGGCTTAGCTCCTTTTCCCACCTTCCAGCCTCTAATTCCTTGCTCACTCTGTGGAATGTCAGTCCCCCATCACTCATTCATCATGGTCGGTCTGCACGCGGCGATGTTTATATTTTATTAATGTGCTGCATACATACAGGTACAAAATCAGGCCCTTGGCCTCCAACCCTTAGGCTCTCTGGCCTAACAATCACATAAGCCCATCGGCTTATACAAACTTGGCTCACCAGCCTATAACACATATTTACAATTCATTTCATACATTAGATTTGTAAGGGCTCGGTCTTGGGGACACTACATGAGTAGTGTTGGATTATCGTCAATCCTATTATGATCGACAATGGATCTTCTCCACGCTTCTGATCTCATCAATTGTTTACCCAACAGTCAATAATAATTTACTACCAACATGGCATATATTACAACACTGTACCAACATAATGCTATACTCAAATAGTAATAGAAACTTTTAAACATGAGCGCCATTCTATATATTGGTTGGTTCATCATCATAGTTGGCAATGAATCTAACTCATTCAATGATTGGATTTAAGATTGGAGATTTTTTTGTTTCGACGTAGGATTTATATTTTAACACAAATAACTTTAAAATTATTCATCCATGAATTCATAGTTCAACACACAAAATATATCTAAACTCTCCTTCACTATTAGAATCTAAGAATCGATTGCACACCCTATTACACACTATGAATCCCCTTGGTGTCTCTACGAGCCTGATTCACATTTTAATGGTCACACCCTTGAACATGCTCGCATATTACATTTTATAGATATGGAAGATGAGGATTCCAACACAACGTTCATATCCTAATTAAAATCAATCCATCCCTAAGATCTCTCTAAATCTCGATATCTTCTGAACAAGGAAGATTCAATTACATAGCATTTAATATGTCTTCCATTTGGATTTTATAGACTCCTCAACATATTTGAATGTGTGTCTTGAGTATATCATCCTCGTTACAATGATTTAACCTTATTGATGCTCGATTTATATTCTCTATCGTGACAATAAAATAACACCCATGTTCTCCTACATTGATTCCTCCTTCTAGGTTTCAATTTCAATGATGATTTTTGGTGGGGGCTCGATGCTCCTACATTAGACTCCCAGGGTAGAAAATAATCATGATATCTTGATCATGTGTCTTCATTGTTGCACCATATTCAACCTCTGGTCTTATTTTTTCTCATGCATCACTCCATCATAGCACTAAGCTTCTCCTCATGCTCAAAAGTGAGCTGCAACCAAGCCTTTCTCTGTAGCAAGCCTCTACAACTGCTACTCAATAAACCATCAATATTTCTCCTGAGCTTGGCATTTTGATATCATTGGTTCTCTCTTCTAGAACCTCTTGAGTATCCTTTTCTCTCTTATGTATTTTTCATCTACCCACTCACATGCAAGGAAAATTTCCCCGCTCTGATACCACTTGATGAAGACCGATTTTGGGGGTCCTTCGAATCAAATTTTTGAGATCTCAATTCTCATACTTGTGGGTTATATCCCACAAAATGGACTGAAATGATTCCATAGAAACAATGAATCTTCTTAATCTCCTTGAGAATAAACTCGATATTACATTGATAGATTGATCATCACCGCGCCTTGTAAAGTTAATAAGAACTTCACTATTCCTCGATCCATGATCTCATGCACTCCAGATCCAATCCCATGGCTCACTCCTCATCTTATAAGCATTCAACACCATGTGTTCATTCCACACAAATGGACGGTCATATATGGATTCATTCACGATATTGATTAATGTTGGATCATCATCGATCCTATTGTGATCAATGATGGATCTTCTCCACACTTTCGATCCCATCAATTGTTTACCCGAAATTCAATAATAATTCACAAACAACATGGTATATATTATATAATTATACCAATGTAATGTTGTAATCAAACAATAATAACAACTTTTAAACCTAAGTTCCATTTTATATATTGGTTGGTTCATCATCATAGTTGGAAACAAATCTAACTCATTCAACGGTTGGATTTAAGACTGGATATTTTTTTTGTTTCGACACAAGTTTTATATATTAACAAAAAGAACTTTGAAATTTATTGTCCATACATTTATAGTTAAACACATAGAATATATCTAAACTCTCCTTCACTATTAGAATATAAGAATCGATTGTACACCCTATTACATACTATGGATGCCCTTGGCGTCTCTACTGGGCATGATTCACATTTTAATGGCCACCCCCTTGAACATTCTCACAACTTACATTTGATAGACATAGAAGATCAAGATTCAAACAAAACATTCATATCTTGATTAAATGCAATACATCCCTAAGATCTCTCTAAATCACGATATATGCTCAACAAGGCAGATTCAATTACATAACATTTAATACGTCTTCTACGTGGATTTTCTAGACTCCTCAACATATTTGAATGTGTGTCATGAGGATCTCGTCCTTGTTAAAATTATGTAACCTTATTGATGCTCAATTTATATTCTCTACCGTGACAATAAAATAACACCCACGTTCTTCTACATTGATTCCTCCTTACGAGTTTCAATTTCAACAATGATTTTTTTTTTTTTTNNNNGGGCGAGGTCGATGCTCCTGCATCACTTTACCAAGACCCAAATTGTAAGTAGCAACTTATTTTCCTCCAAGATCATAAAGAATAACCCCTACACATACCACCCCTTTCAAAACATATCCATGTTATGTTATATTAGTTTGAATGCATACGTATGTACTGAGCTATTAATTCCTTTAGTTAATTTGGAATATAAAGTGTGAATAATATATGAGAACTCATGTAGAGTGAGTTGGAAGGTTTATGAAAAACCCTATATCTCTAAACTGATAGATGACCATAGTTATGGGAACTATTTTGGGGAGAGTGCAACCCCCTCCCCTCCATCAGAGGAAGATACATTTAGGATGATGGTTTCTTCGTTGACTAAGTCGATTAGAAGTGCACCAACACGATTTTTCAAGAGGCTAGATGAAATCCTAAAATTCCAAATGACAATAGTGAATGTAAGGCACATGGTTCTGAGTCCTATGGACATGGCCTTGATTGGTAATTTTACTAGGGTTGGGCCTTCCTTAAAGGAAATGGTGAACTAAATCCAAAAGAGTTGGGTTGGTCTAATCAAATGAAATCTTTTGCATTATTTCTACGAAAGAGGATTCTACACCTTTTTATTTCGAAAACAAGGACAACAAAGATCTAATATTTTGAAATGGGACATACGTTTATGGAACTAAAGAGTTATATTTGAACAAGTGGATGCTAGATTTTAGTCCTAAAAATGATATCCCTTCATTCATTCTAGTTTGGGTTAGGATCCCACACCTATTGTTGCATTGTTGGAATGATGAAGTTCTGAAGGTTATTACAAATACCTTAGGGACCTACGTAGATAAGGAAAAACCAAGGGATGGAATGATGGTATTGTATCTATGTAGAGGTGGAATTGGAAAAGGGTTTATCAGAAACACTACAGTCAGTCCTTGATGATTGGAATCATATCCAAGGAGTGGATTATGAGCAACTTCCTTTCAAATGCAAGCGATTCCATAACTATGGATATTTTTCTAAAAATTGTCCCAGTAATAAAAAAATAGAACAAGGAGCTCGAGAAAAAGAGTATCAATGGTAGAAAGCTAAAAAAAAAAGAACAAACAACAAGACATGTACAACAAAAATTAAAGCACAATCCGTCAATGATAATTATAACAACGAGAAGGAACTAACAAAACATTAAGGGAAAAATATGAGGCTAGAACACATAGAGCTCAAGAGATATGGGTTAAAGACATTCCAACAAGGGAAAAGTGGATAGCAGAATTAAATAATAAAAAACATGTATGAGTTGCTTTTTCGGGAAGAAATTGTCCCTATTATTGAAACAATGGGAATTTTGTTGATCAATAGAAACCCTAATATTATGAGCCCAAGTGAAGAGATATATACTAAATCCATCTCGTCACCTAAGGTTGAGAGAAACAAACCTAATCATGTAGAGGATACCCCTCCTCCTTCAATTGTGGTTCCCTTTAATCAAGATCTTGGTTCAATTTATCAAATTCCATATGAATAAGATGAAAGGAAAAATGAGGATCATGAAGAGATAGTAATAGAAGGGAAATCTAGAAGAAAACTTGCAAAATAAAAAATAGAATAAATGGAAAAGAAATAAATTGAGTTAGGGAATCAATATACCCTCTTGAATCTAATGGGAAAAAAAACCACAAGAAATCAAAGTAGAATGAATCCATCAAGGGGTGGGTCCTAAAAATCTCAAAGTAAGTAATGAATATTGTCTCCTAGAATTGTAGGGGATTAATTTGTAAAGAAAAAATGGAATCAACAATGAGTTTTTTCAAGAAAGAAAAGCACCCAATTCTAGTAATCCAGGAGAAAAAACTAAAATAAGAAGAAGTTGTTATAAGATGTAGCAAGTTTTGGAAAATTAGTGAAGGATTAGTAGTTAGTGCTAGATGGGGATGAGGGGTTTTGTTCACTATATGGAATGATTATCTCTAGTGTATAACTCATAGTTTTCAATCACAACAATAGTTGTTTACCTATCTCAAAATTTGACCTACAAGAAAGGATATTAATTTGGTAAATGTATACATGCTCATCTTATTTTCAGAAAAATGGGAGTGTTGGGATTCATAAATAAATATGGAAGGAATAATACATTGGTTCAATTGTATAGTGGCAAGGTATTTTAACACTACTCTTAGTCAAAAGGAGAAACATGGAGGAAGTATAGTGTGCGACCCATTTAGAGAGAGGATGGGAGACTTGATCTCTTTATGGTAATTATTATATCTCTAACCCTATAGAGGAAAATACACTTGGAAGAATAAATGAATTAGTCCTAGTTATATAATTACAAGGCTAGATAGGTTCTTGGTTTAAAATACATTTTTGGGAAGTGACTTTCCAACGTCTTCCATAATCATTCTGAGGGTTGCATCAAATCATAAACCAATTTCATTGTTTCTCAAAGAAGTTCATGATTATGGCCCTATTCCTTTCCATTTTAATCCCCTTTGGCTATAGGATAAAATGGTGATTGACATTATAAGGAAAACTTGGTGTAATTGGGTGGTTGGTTCCCTAGTCCATATATGGGCACAAATTCTAAAAGATACAAACAAAGTGCTCAAGGAATGGGAATAAGCTCATTTCTCTTATCCAAAAATTGAGGTTCAAACTTACAGGGAGAAGGTAGAAATCATACAAAATTGAATTGAGCTTGAGCATGTTTCTCATGGAATGGTGAATGAAGAAAGAAAGGCATTTCAAAGATATAAAAATCCCCTTTGTAAAGAAGAAATGAGTTGGATATTTAAATCTAGGAGTTTATGGATCAAGACAAGGGATGGGAATACATATTACTTTCATAAGCAAGTGAGAGCCAAATTATGGAGGAATAATGTTAAAGAGATAAGCACTACCAATGGGGAGACTCCTAATACTTTCGAAAAAAATGAGGAAGCAACCTATCTTCAAATCAAAGACCTATATCTAGAAAAATGAGTGGATCCTAAGGTTACTATTGCAATGTTGGAGAACCTACCAACAATCATCTCTTTGGAAGAAAATTAAAAGATTATGCAAAGGGTTTCAGAGGATGAAATTCAAGTTGCGGTATGGGAGCTCGGTCCCTACAAAGCTCCTAGGCCAGATGGATTTACTATCCATTTTTATATGTCCTATTGGATTACTATCAAATATGATCTATTTAAAATGATATAATATGTTCATAAATATTTTAGAATTGGAGGAGCCATGAATTCTTCCTTCCTATCTTTCATACATAAAGAAGAAATTGCAATGTATTTTTCTAGGTTTGGACCAATCTATTTGTGCAACACTTCATATAATATACTAATAAAAATCATAGCGACAAAGATTAAACTTTCACTCCACAAATTTATATCATAGAATCAAGGTGGTTTTATGGGAAAAAAACAAATCACTAATAATATTATTCTAGGCTAGGAAGCAATATAGACGAGCAAAGCCAAAGGGGATAAAGGAATAATAGTCAATATTGATATGGATAATTCATTTCATCAAGTGAGACACTCTTTTCTTTTTGATGTCCTCCATAAGTTTGGATTTTGTGATGAGTTCATTTGATGTATATCTACATGTATTAGTAATCCCTAGATCTCCCCTTTAGTTAATGGGTACCCAGCTGGATTTTTGAATGAAAGTAGATGATTTAGGAAGGGTTTTCCCCTATCTCCCCTATTGTACATAATCACAGTGAAATATTTAATAAGGAAATTAGAATATGATCAAAACAATGGTTTTCTACCTAGTATTCAAATTGTTAGAGGAGTGAAAATAATAAACCATTCCTAGTTTACATATGACACTCTTCTCTTGGGCGGAGCTTCATCACAATAGCCAAAAGGTTTAAGGAAAACTCGGTCTTGTTTACTCAATAATATAGAGGTCTAATATTCCTAGAATTCCAAATATATTCCTGGGATGTAAGTCGAAGAACCCTAGCAATACTCTCAAATATTTTTCATTTTCCTTTTAAGGCTACTTGG
Organism: Picea engelmannii; assembly: GCA_009831015.1. NCBI lineage: Eukaryota > Viridiplantae > Streptophyta > Pinopsida > Pinales > Pinaceae > Picea > Picea engelmannii. The sequence goes on from ML777128.1 coordinate 1,672,909, forward strand.
AATTATTTTACATATTTTGGAATTCCTATTTGTCTTCATTCACATAATTCTAAACTATGGAAGAAAATCCTAAGTAAAATCAAGTCAATTTCCATGCAATGGGGATATCATTGGTTAAATCCAATAAGGAGAATCATTCTCATCAAATTTGTGTTATATTCTCTTTCTGTCTTTCAATGTTAAACTCTCTTGGATCCAATAGGTACTTAGTAGTAGATAGCAAGGGAGATATGAAAATTCTTGTGTCAAGGTGGAAAATCCAATCATAAGCGATTTCACCTAATTAGTTGGTCCATAGTGAGGGCTTCTAAAGAACATGTTGGTTTGGACATTCTTGATTCTAAACTAATGAGCCTTTCCCTAGGGACTAAGATCCTATGGATAATGGTCACTAGGAAATATGAATAGTGGAAGGAGGTCTTAGTCAAGAATTATTTTGTTGGACCTAGAAATATATGTCTGGATGTGCTTCCTTCTACTAGAAATGGATCCCCAATATGGAAATTGTTTTATGTTGCAATTCCTATAATTCTACCAGATCTCATGTGAGTCCCATATAATGGCGACCTAATAGATATTTAGAGTGATATTATAATTGGGAACAATCCCTTGGTTCATACATAATAATTGGATCCATTAAAGTGTTGTTTGGATTCTCTTGGACTCAACACTATCTCTAATATATCTACTTGGACCATAAATGGTTGGTGGTATGTTTGGAGCTTTGGAGAAGTTCCTCCAAGGATGCTACCATTAGTTCAACAAATGAAATTATTTTTGAGTGGGTACACACCAAAAATTCGATCATCTTGCGATTAGAGAGGTTTGGGATCATCCATATATATAGTAAATAAGAGATATGAATCACATATGCAAAAGGAATCCCTTACCCCACCTCCCCCCTAAATCCTCAGTATGGACAAGGATTTTCAAATCGGATGGGATTCCTAAAATAAAAACATTTTTTGGGGATTTAGCTCATGGGAGAATTTTAATAGAAGAAAACTTGGCTAAAAGAGGGATCCATGGACCTTTAAGATGTTCTCTTTTCTTTTCCACAATTTTAAAGGAAAATTCATAGTGAGTGTACCTTTCTTCATATGTGCATTTTCATAACTAAAGAAAATAGAGAAGAGCATAGGAATCACCTTCTATCTAGGTTTTCTCCCATATTAGGTTTCCCAAGATAAATATTGTGTTCAATTATGTGGATGGTGTGTTTATTTTCTTGTTCTTTCATTTTCATACTTTAGTTATTTTCATAAATTTGAGCAATAAACTAGTGCTAATAAATCTTGAATCTAAGGAAATAGATTGCATAATCTAATATTTCATAATATTGCAAGATCTATTGTGATGATCTATTCCAATGGAATATCCACAACAATTTACATACCATAGAAGGATAAGGAAAAATTCATTGAGGGATATCATTTCAAAAGAGGGGGCTAAAGAGGGGCTTAAGGGAAACTCCACATGCCTAGGATCATATGCCACCTCCATAAATCATTTTTTGTCATTAACTATTTACCCCCTTTGACTTATTAAAACCAATCCTTGAATGCATGTAATAGGTTGGTGGGAGTTTCATCTCACCTAATTAAGAGAGCATGGGCTAAGTACACTCATGATGGGAATCATATCATTGAATGCATGTAAGAGGTGGATGAAAGAGTCATCTCACCCACTTAATGAAGAATGGGTTGGGTACAATCCTTTTTGGAATTTCAAGAGTCAAGCATGCATGAAAGAAAAAAGAAAAAGAAAATTTGAGTAGAGGGGAGAAATACTTTTTGGAAGAGGAGGAGGAGAGGAAAATTAGGGTTTGGTGATAGAAAAGAGAGGCAACCATACTTTGTGTAAAAATAAACATGAGAGACTAGTGAAAAAGAATTTTGGGACAACAAGAGGGTAAGAGAATATGGGAATGATGTTAATAATTAGTTCATCATGCCTAGTATGAGTTTTGTGTTGAGACAATTTCCCAAGAGAATGTGTAAATGATGTTGTGAGGACTCCATTACAACTAGAATTACTAGAATCCCTTTCTTGTGGATTCTTGGCTAGTCTGTGATGGATACCTAGAGGGGATGAGTATTGTTTGAGGGAATGTGGTACAGAAAAGGAAATCTCATCCCTTTGGTTGTGTAGAGTAATGGGGAAGATAGTTTGGTGGTTGGAATTGTTGTAGGAGTCATTTTACTATGGAGATATTGTGTATTGGGTCATTGGATGGACAATATCTAGCCATATGATTCATTATTTTTTTATGGAATCATAGTCGAGCTCAGGGATGACATGCTACTGAGAGAAATGGAGCAGTGGATTCTATGGTTGGTTGTAACATCCATAATGTTAGCAAGTTGTGTAAAAATTTATAAAGATAAGTGTTCTGGTCACTATGTTAACTAACATTTTAATGTTGCATTTAGATATTGTGTTTTTATTTTTATTTTTTTTTGTTTTTGAATGTTGGGTATGCTTAAATAGTCTACATTTACAATTTTAAACTTTTTTATAGTTTCTCAATCTTGTATTTCATGCTACATGAATTAATTTTTAAATGGTAATATGGCATGCCATTTTGGTTCGGTAATAGGTGTGTTAAAGAGATTGATGCATTCCCATTGTCAATATGAGGGAACCTGCCACTCAAGACTACAATATCCAAGGTATTACATAATCCCTAAATGGTGTTCCTAGAGAAAATGAGTCAACGTTGATGGGAAGAGATCCATTGGAAGGAGGGAATCAGGGCATCCCCCATCATCCAACACAAGTGAACATGAGGAATATGATTTTAAGGTCTTGGACAAAGTCTTCAAGAACACACCACCAAATACATCTCTGACTTGCCCCAAATGGAAATAGTGCAGATAAGAGACCCTGTAAGAAACAACCAATAATGAAAGTTGTTAATAGAGTTAAGGAGTTCCACCAATGATGAAAATGGAAACCAAGGTACAACATGAATCCCAATATATGAATAGAGGTATTGTCATAAAACACATGGAAAACCACTCAACGAGTGACCATTAATGAAATTTCATTTGATAACTATAAGGAAACATACCAATGGTGAAAACAGGCCCAAGGTTCTACCGAATCTAGGTCAATATCTCAGAGAAATGTGTCATAGTCAATAAGAGATGACCCACCAATGAGAAGTCAATGAGGATATTCCACACTAGTGTAGTAAAGAATTCCAATATTGATGCAACTGAGAACAACTTGAAAATAGGGAAATTTGATATGGATGGTCAATAATTTTGAGGAATGGTTGACATAATATGAAGAAAACCCTTGAACATAGCCATGACGCAATGGTGACCTAGGAAAAATTTGATGCAAAGAGGAACAATGATACAAATATGAAATGTAGGAGGAATTGAAATATTATACATATTTATTGGAATAGTAACCAACCGAAGGATTAAAAACCCAAATATCATGGTTCAAATCATAAGGAAACACTAAAACCCAAATTGTCAAGAAGAAGACTCAAAACTTCATTTTTTATTCAAGGGTGGAATAACTAAGACTATTGCCACAAAAGGTAAAGATCTTAATTCTTCCCATCCTCTTTGTTTTTTTTACAAAATATTTTATTTTCTATGTCTTTTTTTTGTTATGAAATCCTAAAAAGGAGTAAAAGTGTAACAACCCCTCTGTTACGCCTAAGAAAAGTCTACGCAAAAAGGTTAAAAAAAAATCGCATAAAGAAATAAACATTTACACAATAATCATGACATCTCTTAATCAACAACATCATAAGTAAAAGTAGTACTAGATACTCTTCATGGAAATCACCGACGATGCATTCAATGCGTCATCAAAGGATAATGACACATAAACATACATAGCGTAGAAGATTGGCACATCAAATATCTTGAAGCAAATTACAACAACATTCAATCAAACAATGAATATAAAATGACTATCCACCCAACCTACCCTGCAAGGTTAGGACCTCCATGACACATAATCATTGTTCAAGCCCAGGTTCCAATTGATTTTAACCATTTAAGGTCTCAGGTATGGCGACTGTTCTGAGGAACAAGGAGGTGTCTACATCCCACTAGAACAATCAATCTAAAAAACTAGATAAAACAACAACATCAACGATCATCCATTTCATCAATCCATCAATCCTAAACATCAATTAACCATGGCTCAAGGGTACCCATCATTGTTATCAATCATACATTGACATTTGAATTCATGGCGAACAAGAATCCTAACTAATCAAATAGCCCATCATACAACACATTAAATCCAAGGTGCAAGAGAAATTATCCATTATTTAAGGCGCAAGATTCCAATCACATAAATGGAATCATCCGTCACATTACAATTCATTTCGCACAAGGAGTCTAATATATAAACGATAATTCATTAGCACATAATTTCATTGCGCGCAAGAAGTCTATTGTCTAAAAGATCAAGAATCAAAACTTTTCTAAGGCGCATGATTGATCTAATCATTAGATTCAACCATAATCAATATTAAGTAAACATTTGCGAGAGTTGTTAATGTCAGTAGTCATAGTGAAATTCTATGTATTTTATTTATTTTTAAAAGTATCTGAACTAACACTTTAACTTCTTGATGGTTATAACTAGATAATCTCTGTTTAAGTTTTCCTTATCATACAATTCAAGAGTAAGAAATTCATTTTTATTGTGAATCACCTCATTGCATTGATCACTCTTTTATCATTAACACTCATCTAAAATATCCTCACAAATCCTCTATCTTGTACGGTTTGTGCACGGATACACAATCATAAAAACAATTCAGTGTACAAATTTGAACATTTAAATGATTGAATTACAATCCTACTGAAGGACTTACCCAATCAAATTGCAGTTATTGAAACATTTTAGCATTTAGTACATACCTACATATAAAATTCCCATTTTTGTTCTAGAACCTTATATAGATAAGGGAATTTCTTACACATAACTATTGGGTAAAATATCATCCATCAATGACAACCATTATCCTTAATAAGTAAAATTTTCCATCTCATGCATACATCTCAAATAGTGGAGATTTTAAGGATATAAAATCATTGATCCCCTTCCACATTTGAATGACACTAGTTCCAAGGTAAGAAGGGTGGAATAAAATATATTTTTACCAATTAGTTTCTAAAGGTGAAAAGTAATAATTTTTTCATAGAATACACTTGGAGTAAGTTGATGGAAGAAAATGAAATGAGGGAAATTTTTTTAATAGTGATTAAGTCAAGGAAGAGTATCTATCCAGGGAAGATTCCCCCTTTTTTCCAATTAAGTAGTCATATTCTCACCATAATTTGGTTCAAGCATGCTTCCATTAAAGGTTAAAGTAGTTCGGTAGCTAAGATCTAGTAATATAAATATTCTATTTAAAAATAATAAATAAACTCACTATCAAAAATATTAAAGGCGTGGAGAATTCTGGCATGGGATAAATGTTGGGTAACTCAATGAAGCCAAAGACATTGGCCATTGTAAGAGATGGAAGAGACCACACTAGGGATGGTGGCGATAGAAGACTTCCAATTGAATGGAAACGACCCAATACGATTTCTCAGCACTGTGATCCCGGATTTGGAGTTTTAACAATGAAAGGAATTTAATCACTATCCCAAGAAACTAAAAATGTAGGGTGGGAACTCACCACTGGTCTTAGCTAAGATATGAGACCCATGCGAAACCCAAGCCTGATTCTACATGGATTTTGGATCTCAGTCTTGTGAAACCATGAGAGTAAATACACAAGGATTCAAGGAGATTGTACGTTGGGCATTTCTAAGACTCCCCAATAGTTCGCGCGAATTTTAGGGATTAGTGTGTTCTCCTGCCTCGATGAACATAGGTTCTCCTTCCTTTAAGGGATCCCATTCCACATTGTGATGTTGATTATTTTGGTTGGTTTTCATTGATGTCAACCCTTGAAGAAAGTCCGATAGAAAATTTTGGTAGCACAAAGGTTTGGGTAATGGACCCAAGTTTGTTTGATGTATAATCAAATGAGTTTTAATATATTTGAAGGTAAGACTATTCTATATGGATAGTACATGTCATTCCATTTCCGGTGGTATGTGTAACGTCACATAACTCCTCACGGTTAGAGAGTTGTGGCGATGTGAAGTTGGAGAACCCTCATGAGTCATCTAGAAGCCCCAAAAGGTCAAAGTGGTTGCAAAGAAGAAAATATTTAAATAATAAATTTAATGGAGAAATTCCGAAGTTGAAAAGTGGTTTGAAGTGGGTTAGACCTAAAATAAGGAAAGTGGTTTATGATGGTTATAAGGTAACCCCTTGAGGAAGCTACATAAAAGTATAAATAAGAGGCAAGGGTCTCTCATTTTAATTACACTTGAGAATATTGAATATCTATAAGTGACTGAGGTAATGAAAGGATATCTAAGGAGAATTTCATAGGAAAGGTGAGGTAAAGAAGACAAAAATTCAAGGGAGGATAAATTCTTTTGATGATGCCTTCTAAGGTATGTTATTTACAGGTCATCTCACCATTTTCACAATAAATTGTTTTCTAGAATGATTCATACCATGAAAGGTAGAGGTCGTTGAGGAAACATATCTAAGTAGTTTTGATAACAATTTAATCTTGTGGGTCGTTTTATTTTTGGAATTACACTCCATGGAAAATAAGGTTTGTGGCTAGTCCTGAAACTAGTCTAAAAAAGGTGTTTCGGGTAAAAAATTCATAACTTCTTCATAACATATAAAAAATTAGTAAGACCAAATGTATTGGTTAGAGTAAAATATTTAGTTTTATTTGTACCATTTTCATGTCCATACAACAAATATTCCGTGCGGGGCACACTCTACAATCTTTCTCTCTAGAATAAGACAAAATTCAACAAGGTATGCCATTTTTGCTATAACTCCTTTTCTGAGAGGTTCCAAGCACTGAAACCTAGAGGAATTTCCTAAAATACATTGAAGAACATTTTTTACTATTTTCGGATCTTTATTCATTATAGGTGTAAGTTTTAAACCTGCGAAGTAAAGAAATGCATGTATATTCTTAAGCAATACATAAATTAATCAATGGCTCATACACATAATACACAAAGATTTTTACCGGAAACCCTCAACCGGGAAAACCTTTCTTATTTTCATTATCTCTAATTTCACCATTCTCCATACAATAGATATAATGTTTTTAGGTATTTCATAGATACCAAAACCCTAATCCCTTAATCCGAGATTAATTTACAAATCAGCTAAAAATAGCAAAATCCGCTAAAAATAGCAAAACCCCCAAAAAAAAAATAAAATTTGGGCGGATCGTCAGACGCAGTTGTCGTATCTGACGCAACCACACACACACACATGCAAAGAATATAAAACATACCCAACATTCTCCCACTTGTTGTTTTCTTTGCATCCAAGGGTCCAGGGGATTATATAGTCAACAATCCAGGGCAGTAATGCCCATTGTTACTCTACACCAAGAGAACTTTTCTGTGCTCACAGACTTTGTCAATGAATCTGCATCATTCTTCAAAGTGTCAACCTTTTCCAGCAACACCTTCTTTTCCTCAACCATGTCTCTCACAAAGTGATACTGAA
>ML777128.1:1684087-1702126 GCA_009831015.1 Picea engelmannii
GGAAACCCTCAACCGGGAAAACCTTTCTTATTTTCATTATCTCGAATTTCACCATTCTCCATACAATATATATAATGTTTTTAGGTATTCCGTAGATACCAAAACCCTAATCCCTTAATCCGAGATTAATTTACAAATCAACTAAAAATAGAAAAATCCGCTAAAAATAGCAAAAATTGCCCAAAAAAAATTAAAATTGGGCGGATCGTCAGATGCAATTGTCGTATCTGACACACCCACACACACACACATGCAAATAATATAACACATACCCAACAATAGGTACATTGTTATGAATATTTCAAGTTAGGGTTGTTGACTAATCCAAAATTAGTCATCTGAGACTAAAGTAAATTTGGATGAAAATGCTAGTCTCTTGTTGTTAAAGTTAAGGAAGGTTTGCAGGTATGTGATCATATACACCAGGTCTATTACATAGTTACAAATCATATTTGGATGATGAAATTGATGAGGGATTTTGGTTGAGGTACATTTTGGGTACATGGTTGAGACAAGTAGTTGATGAGTTGGCACATACATGAGGTGTATAGTTGATGATGTTTGTAAATATTGATGAGTCATATTTTATGTGTATTTGATGCATGATTGGTACATATTTGGAGCATGGTTGATGCACTCGTTGATGGTATAGATTGAGGTATAGGTTGGTGCATGGTTGATGCACTTGTCTATGGTATAGATTGATTACAGGTTGTTTATGGTGCATGTTGATTACAAGTTGTTTGGTGCAGGTTGATTGGTACATGTTTACAATAGTATATCTCACAATGATAATGTGACAGTGGTTCCATCATTCTACTTCTATGATAGGTTAGTTGGAAGGGGCAAGGATAGATGGTTGTAGCCAGAGAACATAGGGGGTTGTAGCCACCTTTTTCTTGTAGCCAGAGAACATAGGGGTTTGTAGAATCCTTCTGGTTGTAGCCAGAGAATTGGGGAGTTGGAGATTCCCTCAAGTTGTAGCTCGAGAAGCTATGGGGTTGGAGCCTCCTTCCAGTTGCATCTGGAAAACAAAGGAAGTTGGTGCTTCCAATGAATGTAATTCTTAAAGACATATAAGAAAAAACATTTCGCTCCCTCTTTGGGTTTCCATGTAAAAAAACAGGTGTATTGTGTATGTGTATGATTTCTCATTTTTCCATTGTTTATTTACTCTACAACTATTGAATGATAATGCTACATTGATATAACACTTTCATTTTATGGTTAAAAAGGATTAAATTTATCTATTACCGATTCACCCTTTCTCTCAGTAATACAACATGTGACAGGGAGGCACTTTCAAAAAATGGAATTATTAGAAGGAAGGTCCGCTACAGGAGAGCACATACAATCACTGGAAGAGGGGCAACACTTGCCTAAAAACAAGAACTTCTCAGAGGGAAGGTCTGCTATAGGAAAGTGCATTCAATTGTTGAAGAGGGAAAATGCTTGCCTCGCGGGTGAGAAGGAGAGCCAATACCCACATTCTAGTAAGCATCACTCTCCATACTCACAGTGTCGAGGAATGGATCCATGAAGTCCATAGGTTCAAGTAACAAGCCAAACAAAAAGGGATAATTTCGTTGGTTGTCAATTAAAAAAATCATGATAGTGAAGATAATCTTGAGAGTTTGTAAGATTTTACTGCAAGGGATATGAAGAGGTTTTACATGAGATTGATACTGAGGAGGTATATAACATACCTTAATCCCTTTCCTCCTATATATTTATAGGTTTTACATTGATGAAAGGATAGGAGAGAACCAAGAAGATCCTCCCAAAGTTTTCTAAAAAAGGGGGGGCATCTACAACACTTCTGAAAATAACTCTCTGCAAAAAGGAAAGTCATAACCTAAGAAGTTTGAGCCCTTTTGAGTGTTGCACCAAGGAAAAGGAAAGTGACTTGCAAACAAACTCCAAAAAAATGCTTGTCAAACCAACACTCAAACTACTACCTCAACTGACAATATTAATGCAGGTTGGGAAGGAAGTTATTAAAGAGTATCCTAGTGTAGTATTCTAAAGATACATACAAAATTCATTATAGTATATGACATTAAGGGCCATGCACCCAATTCGATTAAAGCCATGCAAGTCATTTCTATTTACTAGATCATTGAGACACGAGTGAAAGAAAAAAGGGGGTTTCAAAAGTACCGAAGCAACTAACAATAAACAAGATAAGGTAGCCTTATAATTGATCCATTCAATATATAAATAAAATTTTCTTATCAATAAAAAAAAATGGTGGATAACCCGAAATCCATCAAGAAATTGTAGAATCAAGGTCATAATTCATCAAACATACAATGATCACAAACACCATATGAACCACACAAATTTAATATATTGCAAAACTAAAATAGAGTTATTGTAACCGACGAAATGGACTTGTTGATGTTCTTTAGTAGTTGACGTTCCTCTTTTCTCTGGCTTGCTAATTGTTGAGGCCTCACTAGTATCTCCTAGCCAACGCTAGGGGTACTCTTCTTCCCCCTTAGCCCCCCGAGATGCCAAGGGGCCACTCAAAAACAAAACCAAAAAACTCCATCTCCTAGCTCACCTCACAAGGTCGAGCTACCACTGTCTCTCTCTCGAGTTGGGTATCCCAACTCTCACAAGAAAAATCAATAAAACAAATTCTAGAAGCATAAATTTACGCATACCAGTCATGCTCTATTCCTCTTCTTAGCCATTACTTTTATAGAATTTTTCTTAGTGATCACTCACCATTTGCATGCTTAATTTGTTTTATTAAAAATTAATTAGGAATACTCTCCCTTGTACACTTGTCACTCGTTCCCTTAGTTGCACCAAAAATTCACTTATTTAATTTAATTCAATGTCAATTTCCCTCACATCTCCTAAAATTGCTCCTTAAATTACTCCTAGTTGTCCTTTATTCCTCTATTCCCAATTTATAACTGACACCTTTCTAAATTTGTGTTGACTTAAACATGAGATTATTCTCTAGTTAACTAGACTCTAGATTTGTCTCTATGCTTGCACATTCTTTTTATATTTATTTCCTTTCTTATCTTAATTTTCAATTTAGTATTTCTTGCACATAATCATATAATTAATCTTTAGATAAAACAATTCTCTTTTAATTCTTAACTTGATTTTTCTTCATCCCCCTTTTATTAATTTATTATTTAGTTTTTAGTCTTCTTACCCTATTTAGACTTGGGCTTAAATTTTAAGTAGGCTTAGAATTTTTAAGGGGATTTTATAATTAATAAAAATTACTCATTTAATAATTATTTTAAGTCTAACCATGTCAAAACCAAATTGTTTTCTAGGAACCTAGGTTCATTGACTCACCATTATTAAAATCATGACATTCCCTTCAAGATGCACTCCATGCTCCAAGGGTTCCACTCGCCTTTATTCATGTTTTATTTATGTGACATGCCCTTCTATATGCACTATGTGCTCCAAGGGTGCCACTCGCCTTTGTTCATGTTTTATTTATGTGATGTGCCCTTCAAGACACACTATGTCCTCCAAGGGTGTCACTCACTTTTGATTGATTTGGGTAGTTGTCCAACCCTTGGAGTCAATACTCCATCAGGCGACCTTGTGAGAGACTAAGGGAATCTAAGTAATAATGATCTTGCCTTATTGCATTCCCCTTATAATATTTGTGAGTGACTGTCTCAGTCTTCCCTCACAACATCATGGATCTCTCGAACTAGGTAATCATTAACCTACAATTCGAGCCACGACAAGAGTGCTAGTAGGTTGTGGCAGGGATGCTACCACATCTCTCCCTCAATATCATATGTCACATATGCATAAATATAAATACCCAAACCATATACAATCCACTCCCTGAATCGATCCAGAGTCCAAGGAGGTCCATTGATGTCATCGACATCCTCAATCTGTTAAGAGTCTTTCACACTCAGGAGAAACCCGTCAATAGAACTTGTCTATACATAGATATCAAATAACATAACATCATAATCCATAAACATCATCATCAGAATCCATAAGCGAAACAAATAACCATATACAAAACTGGATCACTTGCATGCAATTGTACTCCAAGAATAACTCAAATCATGTGCATGGAAGAGTGGGCTGTTACAAAAAGAATTCCATGATACAATGGAGGAAATGAGTGTTGAAGGGAAAAAAGCTATTTTTGAGAGAATGGAACATACCTATGAAAAACAAGATGTAGGAAGGTTGTGTATGATATGGACACCCATTAGCATGTCTCCTCCAGGGATAAGGTTCTGATATGTATAAGCAATATATCTAAATGAAAGCTAATAAATATAATTCATAGCTAGTAAGTAGTGAATGGAAAACTATAGCAAGCATTTGGACTCAAAATCAAAAGTAGTGGTATGTAATACAAAAATAAAAATCGAAACATAAATGTGGGAGGACGATAAGGAATGTTCATAAAAATATTCAGAAGAAGTCATGTAGCTTCGATGAAACATCATGTCAAGGATAAGAGGGCTCACAAGCCTATGAAAACTTTGGCATGGGTTGAAAAATGGAAAGAAAGATGTTTACTAGGGCACCCATAACTGGAAATATCTACCACACAAGTTACACCACCTTTAAATGGAAAATAAGGATTCATGTTGCAACTCCACGGGGTGGATCCTAAGGTAACAAATGGAAAAGGATATTGGTAATGCAAGATTAAAGGTGGAATACCTAACCTATATTCAAATTCCAATTCCATTACCTCATGGTTCCATGAAGATCACTGTAGAAAATATTAAAGAAAATTTCTTGAAATTCTTGTACATATTATCAACAACAGTTGTCCAAAAGTTTATAAATTTAATTTAAACCTATAATAACAACTAATGTTATGGAATACAAACATTTGAAAAAAAAACCTTAAAAATACAATATGGTACAAAGCACTGTGCATATTTTCATCTCACCCATAGTACTTTTTCAAGTATAGCCCATTTTAGGCTCAAGCCAAGGAAATTTAACATCCAAGATATAATGTAAATTGACAGGATTAATAGCCAATATGGGTGAAGTGAACTGATCATAATCCAAATAATGATGTAGATTCTAATCAAAGTTGGCAGAGTCTATCAACAAAGAATAGAAAGTACGAGGGCTTGAGGACTTACTAACTATGAGATCAAATAAGAGGAAAATCATAGTCCCTTGGGACAATATGCGGGAGAAAGGGATCCCATCCCCCATTGGATAAATATCCTAATCAATTATTGAGACCATGTCCCAAGAAGGAAAACATGAGTGCAAACACTCCTCCTTAGAATCAATTGAACACTGAGGATATGATGTCACATAATTCACTTGTGGCGGGGTAGATTCCAACCAAATACTATGAACAAATAACAAGGTGGAATGGTTTAAATTCGAATAAGGATGATAATTATTAGATTCAAGCTTATCCATAGTGATAATGATTCCATTGTGAGGAAAATGTGTCACCCAAAAGAGCATATACACCACAACATTCATAGCATATACATAATCATGACCAAGTAGTATGTTGAATTCTAATGGGCATCCACCACTATCATGTTTATTAGGATAGTATTCCCACCTAACCTAATAGGAAATTGAGGAAGAATCCCCAAATATTCACTAGGTCTTCTATCAAAATCTAGTAGTTGACTGGTAGCCAACACAAGCTTGGGAGAACCCATATCTTTCCAAGCCAAGGAAGGTAAAATGCTTGTGGAGAATCCGTCATCTACTATACATCAATAAATTTTGTATGAATAAACTTCAACCCTTATTTGGAAGGGGTGAAAAATAATGAAGATGAGGCTCAACAACATTATTCCAATCAAAGGAAATAGTCCGAGGACTTTGAGGGAGCATGCTCAAAGTGAGTGGAATTCCCCCTTGTTTATAAGGTTCTGAATTGGAAATGAAGAAAACATGGTTAGTAGACATATCACTCTCCAAAATAAGAGTGGGACCATCTAACAATTGCATCGAATTTATCACTCTTTGAACCAATGGTTGAATAGGTTTCTATGAAACTGAAGGTGGTTTAGGAGTAAAAGAGACTTGATATAGAGACCACACTCTTTGTACCTCTATAATAGTAGAACACAATTGAGTAAGGTTATCTCCCTTACAAATTTTACAATGGAAATTAGTCTTACATCTCATTCATCTAGATATCTCATCAATATCAATGCCCCAAGTAGGACTTACATTGGCTAGCTGCATATCTCCGGCATGGATTCCAATAACTAGCTTCTTATCTCCAGTATAACTTGTATTTATTGGTTTCTTGTATTGGATATGACTTGCAATGATTGGTGACATATATCTAGATTGAATTGCAATGGATAGTTAATTCCCCCCATATCTTCACTTATTCTTTGTTTTCTTCCTCTTTCTATTCCTTTTAGACTTTTGGTTACTACAAGATACACTTTCAATAGATGAGGAAGAAGGAGGAGGACCATATTTCACTAAAGAAAAAGTTAAGGTTCAACGTCAATTTGATGATCTTGACATAATGTGGTTATTTTATAAGCCTCAAGAGCACTTGGAAAATTCAATGTGGACAACAACCAAACTAGTAGCCCCATAGTCAATCTGGGAATATTCAAGGTGGAAATAAAGGGATCACAACATTTCCAAAGAAAGAAAAAAATGAGAATCCCCTTAAGAAGGGATCCCTTGGTTGGTACCCACAAAATAATTACTTGGAATGTAACCACCACTAGGGCTGAAAAGAACATTTATTTGAAAACTATGGTTTTGGGAGAAGCTCGATGGGACCTAGAAAAATGGAGGAAACCATCCACTCATCATGTTTCCCATTCCTAGGAAAGGTGTTCTTCCCATTGGCATGTCAGAAGTTGAAAAAACACTACTTCATAAGGATGGAATGTATGTAGGGATATTCCCCCCTTCAAATAAAAATGTGGGGAAAGGGGTAGATGAATTCCCTACTTGCATCTTGATATTGGGGAATATGGAGGGTGTACTAGATACAACATGAAATATTCCAATAGATGGAATAATAAAAGATAAATCACCACCACCATATGAAGTAGAGGGTTGGGTCCCAATGCCACGCCTATAAGTTATGATGAGAGGGAAGGTACCTCCACTTGAAGCTCCAGACATGGATTGGAATTTGATTGTCATAGAGACACTTGGAATGGGAGGATTGACTCCTTCACCAAAAAAAACCAATGTCAGGGTATGTGTGCCCCCAACCCCTAAATTACTAATGGAATTATTCATTATATAACATTAGTAAAGATGGGTTGGGTTTGCAATGTGACTTTGATTACCAAAACTAAGAGTGAGTAGAAGAATTGGGATACAAGGGCCATTGATGGGTGGATTATAATTTACCATAAATGAATCACTAATATGTTTGATCTCAACATGATCAATATCATCCTATGGTGCAGGAGGTGAAACCCTACCAAGAATAGGTACGTGACTGTCTAAATCCCTCAAGTACCCTTTGATCGATAATTCTTCTTCATTATGATATTCATGCACTAGCTCCTCTTTACTATATTATCCAATATAGCTTGAGTCTCTTCTACTAGATCACACACAAGGGAGTAAATATTGTTTGTCCTTCACGTTTGAAGAGGAAGCTCCACACTTCCAGGTGAAATTATTACCTCATGTTCTTCTAGACCAGTAGAGTGGTCAATCAACCATTTTAAATAAAATATTCAAAATAAACAATAAAAACACAACCTAAGGTCAACTAACAATGAAACAAGAAGAACCCAACTAAAAATTTCTTGAGATAGATCAATAAGAAAAATTTCTCTCCCAAATATCATCCCAAGGTGATTAGGATCTAGTTCCAATACAGTGAAGAACCAATCAAAGAGCCTTCCAAAACATTTATTTGGATGATTAGGGCCCAAGACCATCTAACAAAGGTGAGAGATAAAGTTATCATAACCTTCATGCAACAATCACCCAAGGTCAAAATACCCTCACGAATATGGGCACCATCCAAGGGAGTTGGGATAGAGATTATGTGTCTTTCTTGAGTACCATAAGCACTTCCCACTTATAGTCACTTAGAAAATTTTCCTAGGAAAGGAAACTATGGATACCACTTCATAATCAATAACCAACGGGAATGTTCATTAGTTAGTATTATGTGTATGGATATGTAACGTAGGACTAATTCCTATATCCATATCTCCCATAGAAGTGGTGTCACCCTGAGGACTTGCCACTTCAATTAAAACTCTAATACATGCATAATCCACTACTCCAAGGATTAGGGGAAAATGTGAGAAATTGAACTAGATTGACCTAGTTCTTGGAACCTATGTTATAGTTGCTTTCCTAACAATTATCTCATGCTACTAATGTATTTTCACTTTTTAATCAATTCCTAGTTTGTTTTACAACCTTGGATAGTTTACTCTCCAATCTTGCATCAAGCCTCTACAAAACGACTATATTGGTTTCTATAGAAATGAAAAAGGTCTACTTGATTTTATAATTAAACATTCATTTTAAGAGTTGTTGATTACTTGAGGAAATGATAGTGCAACTAGTTTGTTTTTAGACTCTTACAATCATAATCTTAAGAACATTGGAAAATTAATCATTTCACAAAGACCATGTTTTCTATCTTTTATTTCATATTGAGCCATAAATGCACTAAAAAAATAACAAAAGCATAGTGATAGATTACTACTTGTAGACCCTAACCCTCAAAACAACAAAAAACTAAAAAAGGAAGGGAAAAGGAAAAAAAAAACATGAAAATTTGAGACCTAAGAGGTACACTCACTTCCTGTGAGTGAAACTTGCATGTACATTCTCCTTTACTGAGAGAAAAATGCACATTCATACTCTATCAATGAAGGAAACAAGTAAATGATCTTAGGTTTGGGCCAAAAACTTCACAAAATATCAAAAAAATACCTTGAAAACTAGCCTACAGTAATGCAAGAAAGGAAAACACAACAAATACTATCAAAGAACCCTAAGAAAATCCAAGAAACAACAGAGGAAACCCTAATGAGAAGAACTCAAGGAGTTCTCCCTAGTGGAGTTGCCAATTTTGTTGTATGAAAAGTTGTCCTAATATCTAGGGTGGACTATAACAGACTAGTTTGAAGAACAATAGTCTACTTTATATAAGATTAGTATACAACTACTTATCGTAACTACCTTTTGGTTATGAGGAATACATACCTAATATTGATGGTTCCTTGAAAATGAATTCCACATGTTGATCCCACTCCACTTATCCTCGATCCAATTTAAGTTCCAAGACCCACAAACAAGAAGAAAAACAACCTTCCTCAAACCAATAGATAAAAATGAAAACAAGAGTAAAATAAATAACCCTAATTAACTAGTCAGGAGAGTTAGTTCCATATGCAAACATAGATTAAGATCAACTACTACATAACAACACTAAGTTTGGGGGAGGGAAAGAAGAGAGATACTCCTTTTTATTAATGAAAAACAACAACATACAATGTTTTACCTTATGTCTTGTTGTCGACACCTTTTGTAACTATCATCCTGGTTCCTCTGCCATAGGCCACTCAAGACTACTTTTGGACTTCGACTCTTCTCCAAGCAGAAGGTCATAAAAACCAAAGGAAACCAAAAACTTTTGATTTCTTTGGTGTAAGGATACTAGAATGATAGCTCTACTATAATGTTAGCTCTTATCCTTTTCTTCCATATTGGACCTCTTTTTGTACCATTGTAAGTTTGTTAAGCTAGTTTCGAATGGGTTTTCAGAGAGTAAAAGTATATGGAATCTGTAAACCCCACTCAAGTGCACATGGTTTTCATGAATTTTGTATTTGTTCATCCACTTTTTTCAGGAAAACACACCTTTTGTGAGTAATAACGACCTGTACATGCACCTTTTTTTAGTAGGAAGGGCATGTACATGCTCCTTTTGTTAGGGAAAATAGCATGTGGATTTCGAAGGAGGATCTTTAAGTAGGATTCAAGGTGAGAAATGTGAGAAAGAGATGGATATGGTGGATAATTGGGCATATAGGACATGATGGTGTCAATAGATGCAATAACTGATCCAAGTGGATATTGGTGGACACCCACCTATTCCAACTGGCTCCTCATGTCTATTTTTGTTTAGCACATTTTTCTGTATTTCTTTGTAATTGTGGGTTCTACACTTATGGGGTTGTCAAAAGACCCACACATCCTCCAGGTGGATACGGGTGGCCTCTCGTATAATCCAACTAGCTTATTTTGTATGTTTTCATGTCATCACATCTTGTTGTACTTCTGTCGCTGTTTTGGGGCCCTAAACGTTTTTTTTTTGGCTCGCCACATTCAAATTGTAGATGAAGTCGGAGTTTGACGACGGAATGTGTATTTCTCTGAAAGACCTTTACAACGGGTTATTAGCAGCTAAAATAGAGGTCATATGCAAAAATTATGACCCTAGGAAGTTGAGGTACGAAATTACACCAACTTACCTATAGGGCCCACATGACTTTTGGCGTTTCACCTTCTAGGGTTAGGTTTTTGGATGTCTATGGTTTTGGAATTATGAGTAATATAAAAAAGGCCTATGGAGCCTCATTGTAATCCATTCTGCTCAGATGGATGCATGTAGCAACCACATCTCTTCTCAGAGATAACTACCATCATTCGAGCAAGTTTCAGTTCTATAGTTTTACAGTTTTAGCCTATTTCATTATTTAATAGAAGATATTGTTCACTTGATATTTGTGTTATTCTCCATATCTCTGTGTTTATTATATTCAGTTTGTTAATCAGTTTGTTCCGCTCCTAAATCTAGATCAGTGGTATAAGAGCGGTCTTCTCTTCATTTGTTTTTCTTTTTGCATGTCCTCGATAAGATCTAGGTACAAGAAGCTAGGACTCGAACCAATCGAGACATTACTAGATCGACCGCAATGAGCCCGAAAAAAACCAATGGGAGACGACAAGAAATATGGTGGATCATGAGATCTTATTAAAATGTTTCTCGAGGAATCCCTCACATGACAAAGGAACAAAATGATGGACAACTTTGCACAGATCCTTCGACGACTGCCCATAAGAGAAGCATCTTCATCAAGAGACCACACAACCCCCTTCAAGGTACAAGTAAATTTTTATATTCCATTATTTGAAGGATTGATTGATGCAGATGTTGTAAATAAATGGTTGTATCTACTCAAAGGATATTTTTCGGTCCACAATTTTTTCAATAGGGAAAAGATCACTTTTTCACTCCTCAAGGCCATTCCCTGTGTTAAAGAATGGTGGGATACTTACTCTGAGAAAAGAGGCGTGGAAGAATCTAAAATATTTGTGGTGGCCCCTACATGGTATTCCTTATGAGATGCCATTAAATTACAATACTACCCTATTGAAAGCTATGAGGACCAATACACCAGATGGACCACCCTATATCAAGAAAGGGACTAGAGAGTACCATATTTCACCAATATTTTCCATACCCTATGCACCAAACTGGGTATCAAAGACTCTGAGTGTCACAAACCCACTACAGAAATGAAGATTTTTCGTTGAATCCTCAAGGGTTAGAATCCCCGAAATCCTACAAGGCTTAGCACAGGCTAGTTCTCCCCTTTTTCCACCTCCATGTGATCATTGATCCTGATCACAGGTCAAACAACTAGGAACCTTTTCTCATTTCACGACTCAATGTTATAAGTGAGTCGAGACTTTTGGCTCTGCAAACCCCGAATGTCGAACTACCGAAGAGGCTTCGATCAACAATTATCCCACTGGGCTATGCCTTGGTCCACAGGTTTTTTTCGGTAGCTCCCCTGTGTGAATAGCACTAGGCGCGAGCTCCACCTTTTCGAAGCAACCAAAACACTATGACCAAGGCCTATTCCCAAAGGTGCTTGTCGCAACTTGCCATCTCGTGAGTTTGCAAGTCGAAACTCCTGACTCTTCCTTCCCAATCTCGCGATACCCGAGATCACAAAATGGGTATAGCTCCTTTCTGTCATTGCCCTCCGCACGTGACCACTGGTTAGGCTAAACACTAGCACCTCTCGCTACTCTCACCTTCACGAGTTGAAGGGTTGAGCTCCCATGCTCTTACTCCATGAATCCCCGAGACGTGAGAAGTCAACAGAGCATTGATTCCTTTCTCCAGGCAATGCGTGTCTACCTGTCAACCATGTGGGCCCCACCTTGTGGTTCTGCCACATGTTCCTCACTTGTGCCTCGGCTCTCGGTACTTTGCGACTTCTGATTTCGAGAAGAGGTCCTCTCAACCTCCAAACCTCTGAATGCGTGATACGCGCAATAAGGCCCTGATCCAACGGTTCAGATTTTTCTCCTCGCGACTTCGTGAGTTGGAGAAACCAACTCTTGCACTCTCTTCTTGCGAAACCCCAAGATGCGAGATATCGAACTTGGACCTCTCAGGGACTAACCCGACCCTAACTGCCTTGCAACCCTTCAAGATCCAATGACTATCGACTGTTCGCCACTTCTATCACGAAGTGTCTCCACCGTCCATAAAAATTCTCCCATGGCTTCTTCTACAGCTTAACTCCCTCACAACTCAATGTGATCCAATGAACCACGACATTTCGATACTTGTCTATGAAGTCTCTCTGCCGTTCGTTTCTACTATCTTCTACGAGCGTCTGGACATACATTGTCGACGACCCAGATCTGTTTCTCTCCACCTGATCTAATGACAATCATAGCTCCTCCTTGAGAATGTGCTTCTCTTCCTTCTCCTTGGAAGATTTCTAAAGTATCAAAGGTCTCGGCCTTTGCTTCTCTTCTGTGAACTTTTCAACTAAGGCTCTGTGCACAAAATTGCACTATCCCTCCCGAGCTTCTCTTCTCTGGAACTGTGAAATATTTCCTCGACCTCATTGATTCCTACAGGGTCTGCGCAGATGACAAGGTGCTACTGTTATAAACCTAAATTACACCATCCATGCTTACCTGGCATCAGGCCAACTCATACCCCTTCATTTCCAAAGCCATGCTGAACAAACTCTTAAAAATCCTCTTAAATCAAGTGAAACGCGCCCTAACTCACTACTGCACGCGTTGGAACGTTGGTAGGCCTACTACTGCATGTGTTGGAACGCTGGATGGCCTACTATAGCCTGCGTTTACCTAACAAAGCACAAAAATAGGAAATTTTCTGACGGGACGAAAAGATTTGGGTCAGTTAACTGAAACTCCCAGCCATGCATGGCCGAGATTTCATCCAAAACCCTAGCTCATTCTAGCCTATAAAAGAAGGGGTAGGGGTACTATTTGGAGGGGAAAAAGATAGCAAAGAAACTCTGCCCAATTGTCGAATCCATTTGTCCCAACCCTTTAGCCTTTCCTCAAGCCTAAGAAGAATTCAAGCAAAGCAGTTGGAGGAAAAAGAAGAGGAGGAGCCCAGGATCAGGATCGAGGAACGGTGGCTAGTCTCTATCATTATTGTAAGTTGATTCATCTTGAGATTAATAAAAGAATACTTTTCCCGTCCCAATGCACGAGTGATATATATTTTATTTGATTTATGCTTAATCTCTAACCCCTAGGTAAGAGAATAGCATGCATGCGTAGTGTTTTGTCTTGATTGTAGGATTGTCTTTGGAAGGAGCAGCGAGAGAAAGCAGATAAAGTGCAACGGAGGATCTACATCAAACATCGATAGAAAAAGGTTAGTAGGTCTTTTCCATGCTTGTATGTGAAAAAGGGGTTTGAGTATTGGGGTGATAGGTTGAAAGTGTTTTCTTTAAGGGTCATGATCTGCATACAAGTTTAAGCCCTAGCTTGTTAGTCCGTAGGGTATTATTTCCAAACAACAGAAATAGCGACTCCACTGGGGATATTACTCTTAGGGTTTTCGGATTTAATTGAGGTTTTTTGGGTAGTTCAAAGAATTAGATTTTTTGTTTCTTTGTTTGTTTGTTTTCTGTTAGGTCAGAGCTAGCAGGGAACCTGGTTATCAATACCAATTTTTCCTTGACTGTGGCTTGGCATTTATTATCGGGACACACAGAGGTACATGCGGCCTGCAGAAGGCCTGCACGTGTGTAACCCGTGCCCTAACCTTCTACAGCCCGCATTTGAACGCTTGTTGCAGAGGTTTCAGTAGCGTGTAAGACTCAGAAAGCCTGAGAGGTAGTCTCCTCTTCTCTGTCAGAATTCTACATTCTCAGGGGGCTTTCTGGATCCTGTTTGGGTCTTGCTGGTTCACTGTCTTGTTTGTAGTCTGTTTTATTGTGTTTTTTATCTTTTGCATTCATTTTCCTTTTCTGTTAAAGTAGAAGCATCCAAGCCTTTAAGAGACCCTGGTTGTCAATACCAGTGGCCTTTTTCAGGTCTGGGCTGCCTGTGCTTTGTTGTGTCTTAGCTTTTATACAGACCCGTGGCCTGATCAAGTTTAGCCCGCGGGTAGCCGCGCACTGTTATAGCTCAGCACGTGTTTACACGCATGTTGTTTCAGTGACAGTCACGGGCTTGATTGGTTGCTTTTCAGCTTGAGTTGGGCAGTCATCCCCTCCTGTGGTGAGAAGTGTTCCTCTCAGGGGTTTGAGTCTGGGGTTGCACAGTCAGTAGGTTAGGTCCTCTTATCCTTAGCCTGTGTTTTTCTTAGTTTATGTTTTGATAGAAAAGACAAAAGAAAAAAAAATATGTTTTATGGTTTTTAGACAAGTGTTAGAATCGGTGCTTTCTTGATTGCCTTTGTGCGTCTTTGCTCTGGTTCTTCGCAATCTGCGCTTTAAGCCAGAATTTTATTTTGTTTTCTTAGTTTTGTGCTTGTCGGCATTTTCCCTTTATTGCTTCATTTTGCAATTCAATAAAAAAAAATTCTCTTGTTTCATTTTCTTCTTTATTTGAAGATTGTGTTGTTGCATCAGTAGCTAGGAAGAAGTCTTTTTTCATAAGTTTTTGCATGAAATCTTAGAAAATTCAAAAAGAAAAGAAGTCTTTCTTGTTGAAAAGTTGTTGGTTTTTGCATTTTTGTAAAAGTTTTTGTTTCCAAGCATTTCTTGTTCATTTTTATTTGAGTCTTTACACACCATCAGTTTCACCTTCATACCTTGTGACGTAAAAAATCCCATTAAAAGCAACACTAATTAAAAACTATTAGACTTTTTGTTTGTAGGGTACATACACTAGCTCAGAACTAGGGCCTTGGAATAGGTTGGAGAGTAAATTCTCCAAGGCGACTCAAACCAAACATTGGAGTCTGTCATAGGCAGTGTAGAAGTCCAGTTACGGAAAGTTATTTGGGACCCCCCTCTAACACAGGGGCTAAACACGAGGTTGCGTAAGGAAAGGTAGCGGAGATAACCCCTCCAAAGATGGACCAAGCGTAGTGGAGAACACATATCGAGGATTTGTTGAGGGATTCCGTCGTTTTCATTTGCCACGGAGCTTCGTGGGTCTTGAATCTGTTCGAGGTCCTCAGTTGTCTTTCGGACCATTTGCTCTCGATACCCTTGACATGTTTCGGGCTTAATACCCTGCTCATTGTGGTCTATCCGACTATTGACTGTACCCGCCTAGTGACTGTTCACGTGCTGGAAAACTAGTTGCCAATCTTTTCTAGGGACATACAGGGGTGACTGCGGGGGTATACCGCGGTACCTAGGACAAACATCGGGCCACGCTTTGTAGAGTATACCCAGAGGGTGCTTCCATTTTCGAGTTGAACTTGCACCGGTAAGTTGCTCTAGTGTTGGTTGTTGTAACTGTTCTTCAAAATAGTTAGTGATTGCTTGTCTTATCTCACAGGGGCTTCTTTTAGTGTGTGTTACTGTTTGTTCGTGTAGAATACCTTAGCGTGTCATGAATCTTCTCACACAGTGGAGGATTTAGAGCTCCGCCGGTCACGAAGGCTTCTGGGCCTGCCGTCGGTTTTACTGGAGCCACCCCCGCCACCATTGAGGCGGAAGTTAGACCAACAAGGGTCTTTCGAAGCAACCGGGTTACCAACCATTGAGCCTGAACAACTCCCAGAGGAATCGACCGCCAATCTTGGATTGGTTGAAACCTCAACCACTGATACTTGGCTGCAAGTGATTGAGCCAATTCAATTTTACAAACGCCTATCAGTGCCTCACACAGCTATGGCAACAAATGTTGTTACTTCCTCTGGTAATTCTTCCATTCCCATCACCATTGCTACCATGGGAGAAGCTTCTCCTAACTTGCCTCTGTCGGCGGTCCGGGCCACCATGGTCTCGGCCGCAACTACATCGCACAGTGGACTGACCCCATCTATTGCGGTGGCCACACCCCCCTTCACACCTAGTGCAACCGGCCCTCCGTTTTCATATGGTATGCCTAGTTTAGGTACAAGTCTTGCACTCACTCACTCCACTTTACAGACTTTGGGTCTAGGGGCAGGGAGCTCTAACGCTCCTCTGCAAGGTCAACTTGGGGGCATTCCTGTCCCTTTCAACACTTTTCCTTACGCTGGAGGCCATATCTCTCCTTCGTCCCCTTCGCTTGGTGGTTCGCATCAACAATCCGCCGGGCAGCCTACACACACAAGTTCATTTGGAGTCGGGAGTCAAGGAACACATGCGCAAACTCAACCAGTAGGTTCGTCACCATTTGTTTGGAACGGGATGTTTGGTAATAACACTTTCGCATCTACTGCTTTCCCATCTGGGGGCACACCCATTTTTGGACAGTCTACTCCGGCACAGGGTACTATTCCTGCGCCAGGGGCACATATACAAGGACCTTGGAACTCAGGACAAGGATCCGTTCCTTCCTTTGGAATGTCGTTCTGGGGTAATTCCTTCCACAGTCAATGGAACCCCGAACAGACTTCTATGCCTCTCCCAGCATGACCGGCATGGAGTAATCCTTCCCAAAGTCCGTCAAACATGATGAATGCCCAAGATCATATGTCCTTTATGGGGAATCAGCCAATGATGTCTCCTCAGATGAAAAACCCTTACGCTGGTCAGGGCCATGGTTTCTACCAGAACCCGGGCCAGCCGCCAAACTTTTCTTGGCAACCTGGTGCCAGTCAAACTCCAGGACCCTTTTATCCAGGCTATCAGTAGCAACCAAAACTACCATTCCTAGCGACGTTACACTTGCCAGATTTAATATAGTTGTTAAATGATCCTATCTGTCATGATCCGCGTTGGCCTCCTATGCCAACGATGTTGCCTTCGGACATTCCAAAGTTCGAGGCCAAGCCTAACGAAGATCCAGGTGATCAAGAGACTACTTTACACCTTTGGTGTTCATCTAACTCACTAAAAGATGACTCTGTC
Source organism: Picea engelmannii (assembly GCA_009831015.1). Lineage (NCBI taxonomy): Eukaryota > Viridiplantae > Streptophyta > Pinopsida > Pinales > Pinaceae > Picea > Picea engelmannii. The sequence goes on from ML777128.1 coordinate 1,701,313, forward strand.
CAGTTGCGATTGTTTCAACGCACTCTCATCAGGAGTGCCGCGAAATGGTACATCGAGCTTGATCGCTCACGATACTCTTCTTTTGGTGAACTGGCGATGGCCTTCCTTAACCATTTCCAGTTACCTGTGAGATACGACGTCGGCACAGAGTTTCTAGCCAATTCGAGCAGATGACAGCAGGCCATATCTATGATCATATCTGAGAGTGGTGACGCCAAAAGAGTCTAATCAAGGTACCAGTTCCACCAACATTCCTGCTTGAGTGGTTCCTTAAGTCTTTAGTACCGCAATTATCCAAAGACGTCGCAACTTCTGGGGTTTTCTCCGAAGAAGATGCCATCATGAGGGCTCAACAGTTTAAGCTTATCTATTCTCAGTCTGGTCTATTGTACAACATCCTGCCGGATGCACCATGATTGATACTGGATAAAACCAGACAGAGAGTCGGACCACATGCCGACTGTTAACTACCAAAAACGCACCAGCATTTTTGAAGGAAATATGCCTAATCTTGAAGGGAAATTTTCACTATATTCCCTAGCTCCAAATCCAAATCTGATTGTACCATTGGAAAGCTTACGATCTGTAGATGTCGATCGACTATTGGAATGTGCGAAACGGATATTCCATGGCTGAGAAAATTGATTTTTACCAAAGGCAATTTTTGCTGAAAATTCTGACTTTCGGTGGTTTAGGCGAACAGGACGACTGTTCATTAACCACCGAAAGCTGCGCTTTCGGTGGTAAATTCGCACAGAATCTTTCCAGTCAACCACCGAAAGCCTGTTTTAACCAGAATTTTCAAAATTTCGCC